>JAQFZU010000092.1:0-54606 GCA_034696185.1 Henia vesuviana
GATATTTTTTTGTCTTTGGCCAAATCTTGTTTTCCTTCTTCATTATCGTTCAGTTTAAGTTCTTTTAAAATGTTTGGTGTGACTTCTTTTACTTCTTCTGATCTTTCTTGCACTTTTTCTTCTTCTAAGATTTTATATCTAAAGCAATCAAATTGTTAATTGTTAACTTTTGAATATTTATCGCACCTTCGATTTAAACTTAATTTCAATTTTTGAATGTGATTTAATGCTACTTTTTCAATCTCTGGTCCCAACATTGTTTTGTAGCATTTCTGATAAAAAGTATCAACGATTAAAAACCAATTTTTTAAATTTTGTTTCTTTGCACCTGATGTTTCTCAAAATATGGTAATTTCTGAATAGTCTCAATCAAAGTACAATAGTTCATGTATAACATAAATGATTTTTCTTCATCATAATCGAGTCGATATTTTTCTGCTTCTTGAAATACATTTTTCGCAGCTTTACAAACATACCACCTGAAATTGAATGTTAATTGTTCAATAACAAAATATCATTATCATAATTCGCCTTTTTACATGCTCTTTGCTTGTATTTTCTCCAACGAAGTAGCCATGTACAATGGCTTTAATTCAGTCGTAGACATACTTATCTTTGTCGTGTCACATCTATTTAACAAAAATAACTAACGCAATTGTTTTTGACTTCCGACTTTAACCATTGCTGTTTCTACAAATTGGAAAATTCTAAAAAATCACACACATTTTTGTGAGTTTTATAAATAAAGAAATACTAATAAAGGAACTTGAAAGGACATACATTTTATGGTGAATAGAACCGTTTTAACAACCTAGTCATGGACCAAAGATCATATTGTTTCATAATTGACGCAGTATAAAAAAACATGATACTATGAGTGTATTATCTTATCTCTTGTTTCTAAAGTTTGAACACCGATTAAAAACAATATGTTTTTTAATTTGCTTTATTTTTAAACTTGAAAATGTTATTTTTTGGATTGCAGATCCGTATGGGAGATTCCCAGGTTTTTAACAAACAAGTAACAGCTGTTTACTCGGCGCGTAAATTTAAATCCCAAGTCTTATACGTTTGGAGGCTTTTTGCAAAAGCGTATTTATCATTTGTACCATTAGATGTCGCTAACTGTTTTTCTCATATTTTTGTTTTGACATGGCGAACGGTATAGATTTAGCTGACATGAGGCTTCTAAGAGAAGAAGCTTCTTTAATTCAAGATTTAATAGCGAGATTAAAAACGCAATTAAATAGGCTAAAGGTTTGTTTACACCAATTCTCTAATAAGAAATATTTTTTTGCTTGCATAGAATTGAGCTTATGTCTAATCATTACATTTGTTAATATTTTAGTTTTCTTTTTTAGATTGAAGAAATGCAACTAGCAAGTTACGTAAGAGGACAAGATATCAAAATGATTACAGATTCTATTCCTAATTGCACAAATGGGGTAAAGAACTGGAAATAATATAAAGAGTATGGTTTGGAGATTTTAATTTTAATTTATAAATTATAGGTTATAAAAACAGAAAAATTGGATGACGAACATATGAATACAGCAGAATTGAATCTTAACGTTAATTTTAGTATGTTACTATCAAATTAAGTTGTATAAAATATTTATTTTTAATTATATATTTTTTAGGTAATATTTCAAGTGATTTACCGTCAGCAGAAGAAGAGGAGGAAGAAGAGGAACAAATTAGTAATTCAGTCAATACGGAATCAGGGAAAGGAACTAAGATTAAAACAGATGTCGAAGAAGAACTCGCCTATTTTATAGATTGATATTTGGAGCTACGTGGTTTTTTTTTTGTTATTTTTAATTTAAATTTTAGATTTATAATTAATTTGATAGGAATTTGAAATGCCAAACCCGATAATATGGGAGAAAAGTGTTCTAGTTTTGAATTGTTTGTTTAAAAACACAAAATAAATAATTTTTCTAAGAAATTGGTAAAAGTAAATTAACAGTTAGAATTAGTGTTTGTTTATTAAAACACTTTTTAATATATAAAGAACAAATAACAAAATCTGATTTGAATTGACAAATTTTAAAAAATTCAGTGTAAAAATCAAATCAGATTCAATTGTGAAATTGAATTAAAATATTTATTATTTAGATTTATAAATATAAAGTACAACTTGTGTAAGTTGTTAAGAATATATTTATAGAAGTTATAAAATTACAATTTTTGTCATAAAATTTGAAAATTGTTTTATTATCTGGTGCTCTTTTTCAAACGTGAATTTCATTTTAAATTAAAAGACTCATTATGAAAGTTAATTGGTGATTTTGCCGGCTTAATCCAAAAAGTTAAAAAAAATTTTTTTTAATTGATTCAGTTTTATGACACTATAGAAAGAATTTCTAATCTTATAAATTGCACTCCATTGATTAATATTTTTTCAAAGTACCAATAGAAAATGAAATTATTTAGAAATGAAAAACTTGGCATACCAAGAATATTCCCAATTTGAATCTCATTTATTATGTTATTTTCTTAACCCAGTACATAACGTTGTTGACGAGATTTTGATAAATCTACAAGAAATTCCACCGGATAATGGTCTGACACAGCAAGTGCCTAAAAAGAAAAAAAAAGTGCCATAAACTATGATTCGATAAGTACATTTTTATCTTTTTATTGAACCTTATGTGAGAGCAATAACTCCAAGCGTTATACCTGTTTTAAGAACAGACAGCTGCTGTCATTTTATGTATAAAAATAGCTTTAATATCCGAACAAGTCATCGTTAAGTCATTTTACATTATACCTGACTTTTTAAAGTTTAATAACGTTTGAGCAAGTCGATTTAGAGGGGGATTTTGATATAAAAAAAATTCATGGAACATTCTTATGGTTTATGATTGCTTTAATAAAACAATTTTATATAACGTTAGAAAAAGATACCAAAAAAATGCCCAGTCACGATTCAATTTCTATTTTTATACACAATTCGAGCGAGTAAAAAATTAATGTAAATATAAAACTTTAATTTTACCAGTTCCTTTGTTAATTTATACTCGTCCTCAAATCGGAAGCTAAGAGCTGATTTCGGCACAACCGAACGTTGAATTTTATCACCTCGCAGAACAATTCTAAAGTGACAACAAATAAAAGATTAAATTCGATCCGTTACACATTAACATTTGATAATTTAAACCTATCATAAGCGCAATCTGACGCCGTTGCAGTCGTATCAGCTTCGTGAGGAATCAACCACACATATCTCTCATCTGTCCATAAAGGGATTGTTGCCCAATATTTTTTCGGCACAAACGCGCAGTCAGCATTAAAATCACCCAGAACGATGACGTTCTACCATAAGTAAATATGTAACAATAATAAATTTCAAAAAAAAGAAAATTTATAAACGAATTGAAAAGAAAAACCTGCGTGTCTCTATTGACTGCTGACTCAACCACATGATGCAACGATTGCAGTTCTTTTACAGCATCGAGTGGTTTAACGTGAATGCCAATCATAGTGAAATTTTTAATTCCTTCTGAAAAAAATCAAGTATAGTTAAATTTAGGTAGAAAATCATTAATGATGGAAATTGAACTTAATTGGGTAATTAATACTTACGAGCTCTACTTCTCGTTTGAAAAGTGACTACGTAAGGATCTCTTTCGTAATGATCGAGCTCGTCCTCTTGTACATAGGCCTTGAGCACCCTAACTTTGTCTTTTCTAGAATTTTAACTCATTAGAGTTTTAATTCGTAATTAAGTATGTGGTTTTTATAATTAATTGTTGTGTCTTAGAAGTTGACAAATGAGAAAAGGAAAAGCGAAATTATACCTATAGAAAAATCCATATTGCTCTTTCTGTAATGTTCTTCCAATTCGTGGACTCGTCTGAACAGCAAATACTTCTTTACCAACATGTCTGCAATGAAAGGAATTTGGAACTCGTGCAATCCCATTTATAATAATCGACCGGTAGCTATAATTCGGGATGTGACATTCGAATCGCCTTTGAAAAGCTGCGAGTGACTTTTTACTCGTGGAATGAAAAATGTTTAAAGTGCATTATGAGCGGTGAATGAGGAAGAATGATCCCATTGTGGTTATTTCATTTCAATTTTGGAAAAGAAAATTGAAGGTAATCTTCAAATTGTTCTTTGAGGTAAACTTCTCGTTTAAATGCCAGTTTTCTACTCCATTTTCCTAATTCGTTATTTTCTATACCATAAATTTAAACTCAACTCACCGATTAAGCTCCGCCAAAATAATATCCGCAATTTCTTCATTGCGGTCGACGATTTCTTGGACTAAAACGATGTCGAAACGTTTCAAAATCTTCAAGATAATGGATAAAACATTTTCATCGGCAATTTTCTTCGGGCTTAAGTTCTGGATATTAAATGCGCCTATTTTAAGCACTGGCGCGGAAGAAGATCGACTAAATTTTGCGCTTTGGATATGGTTGGCCGCACCAACCAACAAAATGGCCAACAGCAGATAATAATGGACTTTCATCATTCCCTTTATCGGTCGCGTGTCCAATTTAGCTACTGCACTTTTTATATAATTCGATGTTTGTTGATAACAGCTGATATGTGGAAAATGTATTACGTTTCTTTGCAAACTATGTAAACATAAAAAAGTAAATTTCAACAAACAAAAAATTGTCTCGTTTCATTTTAACATAAAATGATTGATTTTATATGGGTTTTAATATTACACTGTATATAATTATATAATGAGAACTCTAATTATTTGCTCAGTAACATTCAATATTTTGTACTATTTCTTTGAAAAATTGCTTTAAAATTAAATTTTATGATGGAATAATTTAGAAACGACGCAACATGACAGCAAATGATGCTGTAATTAATTGGCGTTGACGATCGTAATACTCTGGGGATTAAAATGACATCTTAGACACATTTTGAGATGTGATCATAACAGCGCTAACATGTAAAATTTAACATTAAATATTTACCAACTTAAACTCACACATTTATGACTCCTACACTTTTTCTTTTTTTGTTTTTCTTGTTTCTTGTTACAAAACATAACAACAGGAAAAGGTAAATGTAATTCAAATTTTTCTTGTTATAATGCGGTTCAAGGAAGGAAAGGAAATGTAGTCTTAAATTCTTTAAAAACAAAATTACATCTTATAAAATATTTTATGATTTATTTAATCGCAGTATTTTTTTATTCGGTTATTAAATTAGGTAATTAATTTTTTATTTATTGCATTTTATTTCTTGTATTCAAATTTGAAATAACTTTATAACTAATTCTTTAATTGGTACTATTTTTATTTTATTGTGCAAAAAGGAAGTTTTGAGCTTAAGAAAGAAGAATTTTAACTTTTAAAGGATTAAAAAAATGTATTTTACAACCAACGTTGAAGCTGAGGTCATGAATATGAAGCACACGTATTAAGGTGTTAAAGCGGATCACCTAATGAGATTTTGACCTGAGGTGAACAAGCAAATATGTTTATCGCTACAAATTTAAAGTTCTCGTTGTTAAGTGCTTGATAATTAAAGAAAGATGAATTTAAACAAAATTTAAAAAAAAATTCAAAGCGAATCGAAGGCGAATCGAATTAACAATTGTCGTGCTCAGTGCCAAGTGCTACGACGTCATCAATTAAGGTTTTCTAAAATTGGCCCTGAGCCAAAAAAAAAAAAAAAAAAAATCTGTCAGCAAATGATTCGAGAGGTAAGGACTCGAGGAAAGTTTGGTTACTAAACAATTGATTACGGTAACAAGAGGTGAATCAAATTTGTTTCACCGTTTGATTATCTTCTTCATTTACTTGCAATACAAATAACACGACACAAGATTGCGTGCTGTGACGCGGGTGGAATAGCACAGTCGCATTGACCAATTGTAGGGTAACAAGGAAGAAGGGGCGAAATTCGAGGCAAATGATTTTCCTTACTGTTATATTTCGATGGAATTTCTACTTGAACCCAACTTGGCAATGAATCATTCACACGTGCGGCAGTTGCAGAGCTTCGGGATATAGTTCCCCACTATTTGTTCGTTAAATATTAGTGTGGTAATAAATTTTAAATGGCTAAAAAAATATTTTAATACAACTCAATTGTAAACTTAAAATGAAATTCTTACAACTTTCAATTTTTTTTAAAACGAAAAAGGAATAAAGAGCAACAAACAAGTGTCAGCTTAAACCTTGTTACTAGTTGAAGTCGTTATTTGTTACAAAAGAGTAAAGTGAGTGTTTTCGATCGCTATTTTTTGATGCTACTGACGAGTTCTTTTTGGCCTTCACGGATTCTTATAAAAAATGCAATAAATTTTACCAGTAAATAATTTTTTTTGTAATGTAATAAATGTTAGTTCGTTTATGGTTTATAAAGGGATTTATTTTTTCCAAAAATTATTACCCTCTGTTTCCATTTGGGCGATCAATTTAAAATATTGTTACGTTCACTCATCCATCAATGAAGCGATTGGCGGGGTCTGCAGAGGTCGAACTGGGAATTTTCAGAGGCATTTGACTGATGCCCAGTCGACTGGACATAGCAGCGATAACACGATTGTGGGAATCAATGCATTTCATCATGTTTGATCGACATGGTCAATATGGGTCAAAGCTCAACTTGTCTTATTTAGATCTTTAAATAATGTTAAAAATAGCAATTTTATTAAAGCCGCTCGAGTGGAATGTATAAAAAGAAAAGCAAATAAAAAATACTAAGAGGTGATTTTGGTAATCTTATCGTATTGATTCGTATTATTGTTTTTATTTTCTTTCTTTTTCGTTCTAATGGAGTGCAGGTGTTGTACATTCACCTGGCGTTTTGCTCGCTCGTTTTCTGCTGTTGATCAATGCGAGCAGCAACTGGGCGCCCCCTCGCTTCGAGCTCCGTCTACCCCCACGTGATCGCCTCGCCCCTGCCAAATTTTGGCGCGCTGGTGCAGTTGGTTCATTCTACGCAGTCTCGCTTTGCTTGTCGCGTCTGCTTCGCTGTTTGTCACGTGCTTGCAATCGACATTGGGCAGATGGTAGTCTGTAGTCGACGACTCATCGGCCACATGAGATCTCGCTCAGCAGCAAAAGCAGCATCACCATCAGCAGCGCAATAGCGCATGAACCGGCCACAAGAGCTGGGCAACTTAAGACCGATTGAGGTGGTGCCATTGATGGGCAGGAGGCCCGATTGGGCCGAGACCTGCGCCGGAGGTGGATCGCGAACTGCACAAGACATGTATCTTGCGTCCCGTTACAATTACCGTTTCAATAACAAACACACCCAGCTCGAAATGCCTCCGCGACTCTGGTCGTCGTGCAGCGAACCGCTCTTGTTGAGATGCGATTTGGATTCACCGCCACCTGCGAGTCCACTAACGCCCGGCATTCCGTCCTCGCCTCCTCCGCCCCAGTTGCCGAATTCGCACTGCACGAGTAGCACACCCGGATCGAGGCAAGTGAGAAGATCAGTGGCTCGAAATCGCGATGGGGAAACGGAAGAGGAGCGCAAACGAATGAGCATCATTGTAGGGATATGTGCAACGAGTATATTTGTCACCGCATTTCTCCTCGTGGCCATCACTTTGAGAATGACACCGCAAATTGACGAAATGAGTGAGTAAATGACAACTTGTTAACTCCTTTTTAAACTCCTACTTTTCCCCGTTCGTATCGATCGCATACTTTCGCTAAAGCTATCTTTCATCGTTGCTACGTTTCCACTTTAATTCATTCATTCATCAATTTCCTATTTTTATTTCTCATTCGAATCTCATTTAGTAATGTTAAAAAAATATTTTTAAATTAATATTTAGATAAATAGGTTTAGATTAAATAGCAAATAATTCAAATCAAAGGATCCATTTGTTTTCTTTTTAACGTTTTGCTGTTTTTATGTTGATTTATTTTTCTTTTGAATAAACTGTGTAAACAATTCCCGGTTTTGCGGCTTTTGATAAATTATTCCTGCAGAAGAAGTTTAAGAGGTACGAACAAAATTGCATTAAGGAAAAAGACAAATTAAATTTAGTAACTTTTTTCTTTATAAACTGCTTTTGGCTTTCGTTTTTCAAATTTTAAGACTTTCAATTAAGAGGAGGTTTAACAAGCCAACGAAAGCATTAATTTCTTTAAATTCCTCGGTCGTGACGATCAAGGACAGAATTTATTAGCTGCGAATCGATTCCAGGAGGAATTAAAAGCTCTTTGTTTATTACATAGTCAACATTTTAATTAATTGTAACCGCAAATTTTTTAAAAAATCTTTAGTGTACACAGTAACTTGATATCTGCTTCAAAAACTAAGGCAGTGAATTTGCATCCTCGATCGATGGTCCGTGGGACCTCAAAGTTGTCGACTGAATTGTCAAAGGATGACTACGAGAAAAGTCTCGCAAAGTCATCTTGGATTTGCCGCATTTCTGAATAAAGCGATTGCATTTTGTAGGAGGATTGAGTTTGAAGAAGGGAAAATACGATAACAACAAAAGCGAAATAACTAGATATATTTGAATATGGGCGATTACATATTGTGTAATACGGAAACGATAAATTCATTCTTGCGATGCTTGTTTAGAGCGACAGAATTTTATTTGTAACTCAAATCCATCGGATTTTTGAATTGCATTTCAGTATTTTATTATCCGAAGAATCCAGTTTCAAGAAGTAGCTCATTTCCTGTTTTGTGTACGTTTACTTTGATGTAATCGCAGTCCTTGTCTGCGAATTGGTTTAATGTGTGTTGTTTGACTGCTTTGCTTAAGCTTCACACGCACTTACTTGTAAATTCATGTGAAATTGGACGAGCTAAATTATTCAACCCATTTTAAGTCTTGTGAAATGCGAAGACCAATCCGAGAAACTTTAAGACTTTCTAAATTCATCTCGTATTTCTAAAATATAGAAATAAAGAAGAAAACCATGTACAGATTATAAAAAATAATCAATTTTAACATTAACACGTGTTTATTATCGTTGGTTCGCAAATGGTCTTCGGCGATTTGGCCTTTCCGTGGCATTCGCAATTATATTTTAAAGCTTTTATTTATCCCGAATGTAATGTCAGGAAAGGTCAGTTATTATTTTAAAACTTTTGAATAGGAGTAATTCCGACTATCGACCGCATAGTAGAAAATGGTGAAGTGTAATTACCAACAATAATTTTAAAGAAAAAAATGTTTTGCAGTAAAAAGGAAAAATAAATGCAGTTGGAAAATTAATTCAAACCAATTTCTGCAACTCTAAACTTTTACTGTCACGATTTAATTATGCAATTGAAATCCGCATCGTCAAAATAACAGCTATTAAAGAATATAAAGAAACGGAAACAAATTAATGTCTTTGCAGTTGTTCTTTATTATTGAAACACATTAAAATGCCATCTGCTTGATGGCATTTTATTTAAATTTAGTTCTCCTGTCATTCTAGAATTGGTCTATTGTTAAAATTAAAGTTGATGCACTTCAGCAATTTCTGGTTTTTATGCTTTTGTTTGCGAAAGATATGAAAAGTTGCATACTTTTCGTAGAAATAAAGAGTTGAACATTAGAAATTTATATTTGTTTCTGTGCTTTCAAGTGGAGTTTTAGGAATGCTGAAAACGTGCGACATTTGTCAAACAAGTTCAAGAAAAGCCTCCAGCCCGGGTCTGATATGATTGCGAGTAATACCACTTGAGTTTGCAGGAGCAGAAAAAATACAAACACAAACGTGCGAAGAAATGGTTTCAAGTTGTAGTTTCTTTGAGGCAGCACAAGTGCTTTTTTTTGTTGAGAAAAAAAAGGTAGAAGAGAAATTTCGCACGCTCGTGTCAAAATTGAGAAAAGTTACACTTCATCATACGCATCCGGGATGCACCATTTCTCTTTTTACACCATATTTCTTTCATTTCATTACTTCGCACACTTTTTTCTGGCTCACCTTTTTCCGCAATTTAATCAAGGAAATGAAGCAAGGAAAATGCAGAAAAGTCGCAAACCAATTTAAAAAAAAATTTGAAAGTTTTTTAAATTAAAATATAGAATTGAAAGTATTTATTTGTAGAAATCTGTGTTATATCAACTTCAATACGATTTCGTATAATAGTTCGTGGGTGCGTTCAGGGATTTGAGAGAAAAAAGGTGTTGGACTCGGGAGACACCGAAAAGTGTCCTCGTGCAGAGAAAGCCACAAATGAACAAGTGCATTGTGACATTCAAGAGCGATGTTAGGAAAAGAGCTGTCTTCGTCATCACAGTTGCAGACTATACCACGCAGATGGTACAGATGCATGTAATTTAGATTTGCTGCTGGATTTCCATTAAGCTAAAGATGTTGAAAGCTTTTTTCTTTATCTGAAACGATGACAAAACAGTTGAAAATGTCATCGCTTATTATTATGCATCCTAATTCACAGGTATTTTTCGTCGCTTTGAAAATTCTATTTTTTTTACTACTTAAAGCTAGTATTAAATACATTTCAGAGTTGTTAATTGAAATTAATGTCAGTGCTTTATTTAACCAATAATGATTTTATTTGTTTAAATTCGTAGCAATTGGAGCGATTGGGTTCCGTATAGTTACCTCCTTGTAAGTGAACAACTTTAAATGCCACATGCACCTAATTTATATTATACCAAGTTAATAAAGATAAGACTTCATACACATTTAGAGAAGTACTGAGATAAGTTTAATGTGACTTTTTCACATTCGGTAATGAATGTACCCAAAAAGAAAATAATATTGAAATAACATTGAAAAATGCGATTTTATTTTTGCTTTTTATTCAATTCAAATGACAAAATGCAATATTTATTATTTAAAAAGTATTTAGGAAATTACTGAAGTGTTTTTTTAGTGCTTAATCTTACTACACTGTAAACATAAATGTCTGATATTTGCTTTAGACAATAGGCAATTAGACTCAATAAATGTCTAATGTCTAAATATCAGCTAAAAACTACTTAATTAGTCTTTTTGTGTCTTTATTCAAATTTAGATGCCAGAAAAAGACTAACAAGTTGTCAAATTAAAGCTAAATATTAGGAACAAGCAATATTAGACCATCTCAAATGACTAAAAAAGGGATATAGTAAAAATAGGCTTTTAAATTTACAGTGTATGCGCAATAAATTTATTGCGCAATTCTATTACTTTACACACATATTCAGGTTTATGCAAACTAAATATGAAATTATCATTAAGTTTTGTAAAAACATTTTCATTACTTAGTATGAAATAACATCTATATCTAAACATATATTAATGTAAAACAAGTTTTCATCTACGAGTTTGGCTGCAATACAAAAGTCTCAAACTTTATTATATTTACCTGGAATTTGGCTAATGATAGGTCTAGTTTTGAAGAAGGTTATCATGATATTTAAAGGCTGCAGCAGCCATTGGATAAGTCAAGATGAAACATTTGCTTTCTTGAAGTGGAAAAAATAACGAGGTCCCACTTGCATTTATTGTTGCTAAGTCAAGGAAACAACAAAATTAATTTTCCAGCAGACATAATACTGCAAGAGATGGTGCTTATAAGCAATCTAATGATCAATACTTTAATAACTTAAGTATGGTTGCTAATATAGTCTACCCTTTGTTAAAATAATATTTAAAACCAGAGACCCAAAAAGAAATAAACAACGGGAGTGAAGCGCTGGGTTTTCACCAGTTGTGTAATAAATGAATTTTATTGCACAAACCTTTGATCTAATACGAAATGAAAATATTTTTGAGAAATTTATGATTTGATATTTGCTAAACCAGAAAATGCTTCGTTTTTGAAATGGTTAAATTATACATTATTTTAATATATGTTTACAATATTAAATACAACTTTAACTAAAGCTAAAATTTTGGTATGCTTTTAATATCTCACGCAAACTTTACTCGTAGAAGAATTATGATCGCCCGTTTTATTCCTAAGGCGGATAATTTTGACCATTCATCTTGGACTTATCGGTTGTGGTATTGTTAGAAATGGGTTAAATTTGAGATAAATACGTGACTTCCATTGACACTCAGGTCACGTATATTTGAGTTCGTTCGTTGGTTTCTGCTCAAACTTTCCAGTTTTCTCGGAGATTTCTTTGTGTTATTCGATTTTGTGACGACTTTTGTCGAATGATGAAAATAATAAAAAGCTTTTTCAATTTTCTGTTTTGATCATGAAAACTTTCTTTTATTTTTTATTTCCTATTTACGTTTGGTCACAAATCCTGCCACGCATTGGTCGAAATACAAGTAGGTTGATTTGCGAACAAAAATCAATTTTGCGCTGCGGTAACGTGAACGGATGCTCTTCTTTTATGTCACGAACATTTTGAACATCATTATAATAAAGGAGTGAAATTTATGAATCCAATTCTCCACCCAACATGCTTTTTTCACGCGCATTAACTGTCAAAAGACGGTCCAGAAAAATATGATGAAAAACTATTTTATCATACAAAGTGAAAATTTTCTTTTTCATACAAACTTGTAACATCATTAAATTTTACCGTTCACGATTCAGCGAACAATAAAGCCAAGTTTATAAAGATTAAAGTTCCAAAAACAAAACGGGTGATTTAACGAGACCAATCGAATGCATCAATCACGAAGTTAATGAAACATCATTGAACTGAAATTTTATCGAGCGTCATTCACGTGTTTCCTTCATTACCCTTGATTAAACACTAGTAATACATCGTCATTAGCAAAAGTGGTGTTGCTGTACACTTCTTTTGTAAAAGTTGTATAGGGTGTTAATTGCAATGCCCTCAAAAGCTCTTGTTCCTTGTACCTTTCAAGGCGCCTGCAGTTGTTTCTTAGTACTTCTAACGGCTTAATTGAAAACCCCGTTGAGTAAGTATACGGTACCTTTTTAATACTACAGTTAATAAGAATTTAAGGTCAACATTCTACTTTCATTTAACCGAAAATGCATTATTTTAGCAAATTTTTTTATTTTGTACTTAAGAAAAACGTGCTTTAAAAAATTCGTCGGTGAAAACTTCAGCTAAATGGTCTCCCTTTAAAGGGTTTTTTTTTCTGTTTATTTTGTTCTTTTTTTCACTCGATTCGATTATGCTTTTAGGTTATCTTCGTATTCACCTTTGTACATCTTGGTCTTATCGCGCCAACTTCTTTTTTCTTTTCTTTTTTCATTTTCACGTTTTCTTCTCTAACTCATTTCTCATTTTGAATTACCTACCATTCCTTTTTTCTGAATCGAGTTCATCTCTTCCATCATCCTCTAGAGTGCTTGGACTTATTTTTTTAGCAATTCTGTTCTTTGTATTGCTTATACATACACAGCATGCGATGCTTAGCTGAAAATACCAACACCCGCGGTATCAAAAGAAGGATAGACGGGCATTTGAAATTTAATTTGTGTATGAGCGACATGTGAAAAATAAAAATAAAAATATGAGAATAAATGATTGAAAATTATAGAATAATGATGAAAAAACCCAAAGGTTATAGACAAATCGATACATTTAAAAAAATCATAACATAAAATATTAAAAATAAAAAAAAAACCGCGAGTTTTTTAATCACAAATTTAAGTTACATTTTTTTCTTTTTCATTTTTATTTTTCTTTCATTTTTGTTTCTTTTAAAAATTGATCTTTTTTGTTTTAAAGTAAAGGAAAACTTTAAAAAAAAATATTTTTTTGCTTATTCAAGAATGCCGCGGAGCATTAAATTGGTTCTTAGTTTGATTTCTCTTGACCTAATCACATCTTCAAAATCGCCTTTTCTTATCTTTTGCAATTTAGTTTGTGTTTCGACCTTCTGTGCCCTAAAGCCTTACGCAATAGTTGTTTTCATTTTTCTTTCTATACTAAGGAAGTCACTCGTTTGGCTCGCAGCCGTCGCTATAAAATAAGAATAAAAATAACATAAATATTTCTGTTTTATTTCAAGTCCAAAATTCTGCTTCAGTGCTGTAAATCCTGGAACCTATTTGTTTGTAAGTCCCATCGCGCAACGTTGAACTAATTTAGATTACGTATTTCTTATTGGTTCTGAATTGTATTGAGGCAATGGCATCACCACGAGACTTCACCGGATCTTTGCCCATTTAGACCTCCCCTCCCCATCTTAAGTACAAAAAAACTTGCTTGGATACTCGAGGTTAAAGCTGCAATTCCAATTCTTTGTGTCAGATTGACTTTGGTGCATATGACATTTTTAAGCAGCAACAGTGTAGGCGACTGTTTGACCCGTGTCTCTATTACAATCTATTTGCTCGTGAAAAATGGTGGAAAGGCAACCTTAAAGTGGCCATTAGTGATAACTCATGGATATATTGTCACAGGAGCAGCTCCGATAACTCCCCAAGTGCCATCTGCTCTCTAACTGCTGTCCTAACTACATCGTGCGTCTTTCTCAAGTGAAACTGAAAGGGTTCGGGTCGCCTGCCATTCGTGTCTATCTTAACGATGCAGAAATCCAATCTAATTTTAAAGAGTCGGATTTTTTGCTTTTAATCTTAAACAATTTGCATGGAAATTATCAAAAGCGAGACAATTGGATGCGATATCGGTTTGGTTCTGTCGTGGTTCCAAATGACTTTTCTCTTTTTTTTTTTAATGTTAAAATGCAATTAAGTTTGTTTGTCTGCGTTTTATGAGTTTCTTTAAGTGAAAGTTAACGCAAAATTTTTTATTTCTTTTGTTTGTTTCCGTCACTAAACTCGGTTATCTCTTTGCTATCTCCGTTTGAGGTTGTTAGAAAATTGATATTTTCCTATTATCTAAAGAAATTTTATCCATTGGAAAAATTACGCGTTTCCATGGCATTTTAGTTCAGAAAGGAACGCTTTTATCAGGAGCAATTTTCGCTAATAATGTTTTTATATTAAATTACATTGGGATAAATATTTAAAAAGCAACTGCTTTTATACAAGCGCTTGGAATTCAAAATATACTAATATTTCGAGTCTTCTGCGTTTAAGTAGAAATAGTTGAATGCAGAATGTGGTTAGAATTTTAATAGAATCTGTCTTCACTGAAAAAAAACTTTGTTTTTCTCTCTCTTTTACATAGTAATTTAGTTGGTGCCTGGAAAATAGATTTCGATCTTGAATTAATTAATTGTTAATTTTAAATG
Source organism: Henia vesuviana (assembly GCA_034696185.1). Lineage (NCBI taxonomy): Eukaryota > Metazoa > Arthropoda > Chilopoda > Geophilomorpha > Dignathodontidae > Henia > Henia vesuviana. The sequence goes on from JAQFZU010000092.1 coordinate 15,045, forward strand.
AGGAAGCAAATTTGATTTTAATTTATTAGAAAATAATAATAGAAAATATGAATTTGGAGTTAAACATGCACAACGATTTATTACATTTTTTTAATCATGTGATTGATGCGATGGGAATTTTTTTAATTGACTTATTTAAATAATAATGACATTGTTGAAGATTCCATCACCAAAATTTGCCATTGCATTCGGGATTTGGATCATTAATTTCACATTTCTCCTCTTTTCTACGCTCATATTGCAAAATTATTGCTATCTGGATATGACACTAGAGAACCCACTTTTCTATTAATAGTTTTAGGATTAGATTAAATCTTCAAATAAAATTAGAAATGCATTTATTAGCAATTAATTATTGATAAACTAAGCACTACGATTTTAATTAAATACTTATCATCTGTTATCTAACAATATCGTTGTTTAAATAACTGAGCTAAATGAAATACTATTAAGAATAGACTATTCGCAAAACAAACAATCAGAGTAAAAGAACCGATTTACAAAAAATTGCTATTTGTTGAACGGAAAAACATTAGTTTTCAAATAGTTTTCGGTTTATTTTTTTAGATCACTTATATTACTTCGAGAACACAATGAATACTTTCTTTGAGTTTTGTGAAAAATAATCGAAAAAAGGGTATTTCTAAAATGGATTTACTTATGCGATTGTTAAAATGGATCGTAAAAGCGAAAAGATATAAAAACTGTCTTGCAAATACGAAATGGGTTTCACTTTTCTTTTTTTTCTAAGGTACCTGAAAGCTTTTTATACATTTCTACTGGATTTTACAGCATGGATTAAAGTACGATTACTCGGTTAAAATCGATTTTTCTATTGTTTCTCAAGTTAAAACCAATGAAATATTGATTTTCCCATTAGTTTTGAATCTAAAAATTTTCAAAAGTTCTTTTAATCCTTTCCGAAAATCCAGCATTGATTTACATGAATAGATCGTTTTACAAATGTGATAAAATGCTAGAAATAAAGAATTGTTAAAAAGATAAATTTCACGTGTTTACTCATCAAGAATTTTAACATTACAGCGTAAATCATTTACACAACTTCACAATCGCGCTTATTATTTTATATTAGTTATTATAATATATTAATGTTTAGTTTACATAATAACAAAGTAAATACTTTTATTTAATTTTGGTCGAAACAAAGCCGACGGATGTTTATAAACATACCAAATTTTGTGAGGAATACATTAATTTAACGTCCAACAGCTTCAACTTTCAAACTTCTACAGAGAGCCTCGAACTGACGGACAAAAGACTTGACGATCTGGCAACATTTTATGTGCAACAAACATTTCCAGACGTGACTTTGTTGCTCTCACTTCCGTCACATATTTTTTTTGCTTGTCTTTTTCAGATTTTTTACGTTTGTCACACATCCAACATTCAATCGATATTCTTGTCACATCTCATAACATATGTACAACTTTTATGAAATAAAAAATAAAAAACTTTTATAAAAAATAATTTTTATTTTTCACTTTTTATTATTATTTTCGTCTGCGAAGATCTGCACCTGTAGTTTTACGAGGCAATTGTCAACATTTTACGACTCATTGGTTAGAGACATGCGTCATTGCAGCCTCAGATCTGCCAATTCATTCTTCAAGGCTTTAGGTTAATGCGATTAGAAATTGGGATAGCTGAAAGGCGTTGGTTGGCCGTGAAAAATGCAGGAGGGAATTATAAATGACTCCCAGGTAACCCATTACTGCCCAAAATAGAAACTGAGCACTCGGTCCAACTCTTTTCCACGTCAGGAGCTTCGTGAGAAGATATTCGCTTTCGCCGGTTAAGTTCGACAGTTTGACAGAGGATTTACGATTTCGATAGATGGAGAAAGAAAATAAGTTCCTGAAACTTGCAACTCATCGTAAAATTGGATCATGAATAGAACGTAGTAGTTTTTCTCTTCTTTAACCTTTTTGGAGTTTTATTATTAACGCTAAGTAAAACAATGTATTTTTCTACCACTAACATTTGATAGCAAATTAAAATCCGTGATAAGTAATATGGAAAAAAAACATTATGGTGAGAGATGATTACAGCAAATAGCAGGTTTGAGCCAGTAAATTGCATTGAACTAACACGAGGTAACCGAAAATTGGGATCGATAAGAAACTGCCGCCAATAAAATTATAAGTAATGGGTATACGTTAAATTGCATTACAAATTGGAAACACTGGATCAAAATCATTAAATTGTTCATAAAATACTATTGGGTAATAAACTTTACAACATTTTATTTTTATTTCGATAATCGCAAGATAAACATATGCTACAATATTGTTATTCTGGGTTATTTTACAATTTTAAAACTGTTATTTTGCATAAAACTGTTGATGCAATTTATATTCATTTGTTTCAAAACTTAATTCGAAACTGCACGCAACGATGCCATACATCTCGTTTTAAATAAAAATCTTGTTTGCATGTTTTGTTTAATTGAAAAATTCAGGGTAATATTAAATGAGCAGATGCTAAAAATTTGGTGCATTGCGGTATAAATATTACACCTCATAAGTTAATTTACACGATTCTCTATCCAAACAAAGCTATGGTCTCATTAACCTATTCACTGCGTTGTTAAATCAACCGCTTTCATTCTTCATGAAAAAGAATAATAATCGTAAATGTCAAGATTGTTTACAGTTGAGTTTATATCTGGTGGATGAGAATGTTGATGTGAATCGCAGTTGCAGTAATGACGTCACCCGTATTGCAATGGTTTTTTTTTTATTATAAAAGTCGGATGAACTTTTCAAGTTGACTGTCAGTCGATCTCCATAAATATGCCAACCAAGCAATTGGCTCCCACAAACTTTTTCTCATCTCGCTCTGAGTTTCTTTGGGTTCAAGTCACTTGAGCTTTCGACGCACGTCATTTACTGACATTTTCGTCGTCTGAAGATAACAAAAAAGTCGCAGCGTTCTTACTATTGACTGAGTAATCACAGCAACTCTTTTGAACTGCGACGAGCTTTTTCTCTTATCATTTTAGCCTAAAGTCGAGCTGGTTATCAGCAAATGCATTACTAGTTTTTTAATAGGAAATTAATGACACGTTTATCTGGTAGTTATTTTTAAAAAATAAAGGAAAAAAAATTACCTGTCGAGACTTAAACTCACCAGTCCTTACAGATTTATAAAAAATTAAATGTATTAAACAATTTCTAATTTTCGCGAGATTAGCTTCATTTATAAGGCACAGATAGTGGATGGCTTGTGTCTTTTTAATTTAAGAAAATTGAAAAAAAAAATGATAGGTCTTAGAAGGGAAAATCCTTAACGATAATGAAAAAATGACGGTTTCAGGTTTATATCTTGAAATCTCTTCTGCTAATTGGAAGATGGAATGGGTGGAGTTTTTGGAGTTGATTTTTATTTTTCCTTACAAATACGATATCTTTAATGTAAAAAAACACTCCTAAGCCGAATGAGTTGTTGTTTATTGAAGCCGTCGTAAGTTTTAAAATAATTATTTACAGTCCACTTGAGTTTTAACCTATTAGAACACTTTCTTATTTAATAAAACCATTTATCTTTTGCTGACGAAGTAGAGAATTCTCTTCGCTCGACCGTATATGTTAAACTTATTTAATTATCCTTTTGTGTTTATTGAAAATATCCAATGATAAATGAACGTTCGCTGTAAAATATTATTTTAAAAAATGCGTAATTAAATTTTCGACGTCAATGTCAGCAAAATTAATTAATTCAATACCGAATTTTAAAAAAATGCATTTTTATTAACTAATAAAGAGCAATGGCGCTAATTTGTATGATAAAAAATGCGTATTAAAATGGCACGTGTTTCAATTCCCCTGGTTTGTGTTGGGTCCTTATGTAAATTTTTTCAACCAGAAAAATTCGTTTTGCAGCGGTGAAAGCACAGATGACGCGTGGACGGATCGGGGGATTTGTGGTCTGACTGCACTTGTTACCTCATAAATAATTCAGATTTCTAGGCTTTCCACAGTTTGTCCTTTCATACTAAACGTTGTTGGCAGCTAAAATCGACAATATTTTATATTTCTTCATTGGCTACAATTTTTAATACAAATTTTCTACCAATTTGAACTTAAAATCAAATTTGAAAATTGAAAGTTTTTTATTTTTGTATTTTACTGAATTGATTTGATATTAGATATCATTTTTGTAAGTTGGGATGTTGCTAAGGTTTCATTTTTCTAAAAAAAAAATGTAAAAAGGAATTGATTTTTGGTACATGGAAATAAAATTACAAAATTTTCCATCTCAATGCATTGAGAGAATTCTATTGAACGTTTGAGGTAATCAAATATGTCGTTAGAAATTCTTATTCTATACCGATATCGGTAATTCTTAAAGCAGCTGTCAACATTAACTTGAAAATGAGACAATGGAACGGAATCCGATGTCAAAAAGGCGAGAACGTGTGACAGGTTTCATCCATCGACTCGCCACAACCTCACGATGACCTTCATCAAAATAAAAACAATTAAAAAAACTAAGTCCAGCAACTTTTCTAATTCCAATAAAATTACATTTTGCTAAGGTTTTTTTTATGCAATCGATTCTACATGAAGCACGTGAAAAAGATGACGAGTAGAAAGTCTCGGGTTTTATGATTTGATACTCGGACGGTAAAATTGGAATAATTTGCTCGTTTTGTTGCAGTGCTATCGTCGGCATTCTCGAGTTTATAGACAGATTTATGGATCTGTTTTCCCATCTTTACTTGAAGGACTTGAAGAGAAACGCTTGAGCGAGACACGATCTTGTCTTTTGCTAACAAAAATTTCTTTTGGAATTTAGCCAAACAAACGCTAACTTCGTCCACGTTTCTCATTGAGTGAATTTAACTAGTCCCTGCGGATTGTAATCATTCGCGTGTTTAGTGAAATAGAAGACCAGAAACAAACTCATTTCTGTTTTTTAAATGAAGTTAACGTCTTTTTTAACAAATTTTTTCCTTTTAATTTAAGTTTGCACGCTGGAAAAGACTGCAAAATTGCATTAGAATGCACAGCTCTATGGCACTAATTTGGAATGGGTAAATTCGAGTTAATGCGTTACTAAGAGTATTTAAAGCAATTTGCACTCAATTTAAATTAGAAATGTAAATGTTTAAAACAAACAAGAGCTCTGAAATTTCTATGTTGAATATTGCCAATATATTTCACTTTGCAGTTACTCACTGACAATCAATTTGGTGAAAATTGAATTTTGTTGCCTTTCACGTGACCTGGCCTCTGAAAAGGTGTTATGCGATGACAAGCGCAGGGTAATCAAAGGAAATCTATTAATGTCATTATTAAAATGAGGGTTTCGTTGCAAATTGAGGTTATGCTGTTGTGAGGTTTTTTTGTTGCATTACTCGACACTCGACGACCTTTTAGATTTAACCCTGAGTTCCAAGAGCGCCTCGAAGCAAGCTTTAATTTCTCGCTTTACTGATTATTTTAATTATGTAAGCTTGTTTTCTTTTCTTTTCTCTCGCCGGAGTCCTTCAAAACCCGTCCAAATAAGCGGCTTATCAATTTACCGCATCCCAAAGTTCCCACTTTTCTCACATGATGACGCTATGTACTGAACCCAATAATTAAATATGTAGAAACTCAGCTTTAAAACAACTTTTATTTTTTCAAGTGTGAAGGTCATTTATTCGTGACTGTGATTTATATTTATGAAATTTTTCAGCATAATTTCGGTAATTATCATACGACTTGCTCCATGAAATGAACTTTATTAGTTCAAGATGACGCAAGCGCGGCTCATTAGCTTCATTTATTGTGCGAATAAGAACTGTGCGACAGAGATAAATTTATGTTTTGCTAACTGTAAAAAAAAAAATTAAAGTTCTTAGTGTGTGAATACCTGCCAACTTGATTTATGATACTTGTATTGTTTTCTCTGGTTTTAACACAAGCTGTAATTCAACAAATTGCTTTAAAACTCAAGGAATGAAACGACACCATAGAAAAATGTAGTTTCAATTGTGAAATGAATGAATAAATTTAACGCATTTTAGATATGAAATACACTAATTCCTTTTAGAATTTCTAAAGACCAGATGCAAATTAATTTGTATACATAATTAATCCTTTTTTACATATTTTGACAATGCAATATGTTTAAGATGAGTATTAAACCCATGTTTGCTTCTGTTTATCGAATTTTTAGGATATATTTTGTGTTGATAAAGTATGAAAACTAACGTTCCTGGTGTTGACACTGCAGGCATCAGTTGACATTTTGAGGTTGTGTGACCGAAAGAACTGTTAAAGCACGAACAGAGTTCTTTTATTACTGCTTCACTGATTCAATCACTATGAGACCAACAAAATACCTTCGATACAAAACCTAATCATTGAGATCGATAATTAATTAATTAATCTTTAACAATATGAGAATGAAAATTAATTAGTTAAATAATTTAAATTACTTTAAGATCTTGAATGGTTTCTAACTGAACTTTGTTTCAGTTATATTTTTATGGATACTTTTTATTTTTTATTTTTTTTGAAAATAATTTATATAGAACTTTTTAAAGGCTTTTAATACTTTTTTTTCTTTTTGTGTAGTTACAATTTTCCTCTTCCTTTATTTTTATATCATTTCATGTTATGTCTGGCTTCTTTCCACTCTTCCATTTTTATTATTGCAACTCCATTGGTTAGAAAATATTTTGGCTCTAGTTCTCACTCAGTTGGGTGATATTGCTTTCGCTTTATGTATTGGTTTAAATAAGAAGAAAAAATTCGATTTGATGAAAAAAATAAATATATTTGATGTTTGGGAAATAAGAAAAAAATTTAATATTTATTTAGTTTACTTTGGACTTTCAACCTCTATTTCTATATATTGTAAGAGAAAAATTAATCTTGAATCATTTTTTAACATTTTGAAAAATGTATTTATTTTTACTCATGTTTTTTCTCTCTTTCTTCAATCTTTCATCAAATCGATTACAACATTGTTTCTCATTGGTGCGCTACCGCGTGCCCCGGAAGTGATGAAATGCTCGCCACCTCTAGCATCACGTATTCAATCATCTGCGCGCAAAATTTCGCTCTCCGGCCTTTGGGCTGAGTCTCGATATTTGCAAATTTCTCCATTTTCTCGCCACGTTCGTGCTGAATGGCCAACGTGGCTAGAAAAGACGAACTGGGGATGACGTTGCGAGTTCTCGATTGGGGACCAGAGGCTCGTGCAGCACTGCCTTTCCGCCGTTTCAGCCAAGACGATATTACGATAGGATATGGTGGGTTCCGCATCAACGAAAAACGTTTCTCCATGCAACTGTATGGTAAAGCATTAAATCCGTATCCCAGGCCCATTCCAGCCGTCCTTTCGCCTGCTACTCGGAAAAAGCGCAATTCAGTTGTTCCAGATGTGAGCACCGTCGTGACCACGTGCAGCAATCGCAAGGGAGACGTGAGACCGGCAGATGATGTTCATCATCGACGAATTGTTATCGTGTTTCTAACCATCGCCTTGGGTTTTCTATTCATCAGTTTCTTATTAGTGACTGTGTCGCTTCGATTGTCACCACACATTGATGAAATGGGTGAGTTTGTGATGGAAATAATTTTATGTTTATTTGTTGTTTTTTTTTAAATTTATCTATTAGCAATGAGTAATTGATTGGTTTTACTCTGATGACATGTGAGATATTACACGGTTTGGCCATTTTTATCCCCTCGAGGTGTAAAAAGATTTAATTCGTTTTGCTCCTTTCTTCTGTTGAATTGGGATTTGTGTTTTTTTTTTTTTTTATTCTTCTGATAGAAATTGGTTAACGATTAAGATACGCAAGAAGCTTACAAAGCGGGCGAAATCAAGTCGGATTAACGAAATCGATTTTACTTACATTTACCAATGTAATTGACTTCTGTCAAAGTTATCTTCAATTTGTTTTCTTACCATTGTTTTACCCCTAAATGAATCTTAATTACAAAGTTACATTTACTTTATATTCTTCATCTGTAAATTTCAAGCGAAAAAATGAGAAATAAATTTAAGTCTTTAAATAGTAATTGCATTAAATTATAAATTTAAATTTTATCATTAATTATAAGAAATCCTATTAAGAGGCTTTGGAAAGCTTTTAGAAAAATTAGTTTAAAAATTGGTGCCGTTATAAAATAAAGTATTTTATCCACGTGTGTTTGATGGAAGTACATTTACTATAGCAAAAAAAAAAGGATGGACACTTTCTTGGATACGATGTATTAATTTTAAATGAAGGCAAAAGATGAAACGTGCTATAATGGTATCCAATACAAACTTCTTCGTGGTGAAACGAAATATTTATTTTTCACACTGGGTTGAGGATAATAAAAAAAGAATTAAAAATAAAATTTTTCAAAACCGACATGTGATCCCATAAAGCTTTAATCTGTTTAAAATTTCCATTGAAAAAGTGAATATGTGATGTAATCAATAAAGAGCTCTCTGCCTACCCTACAAACACAGGTTGAACTTGACTATTTTTTTCTAGTATTTTTCATTTCTCTATTTGTATATTCTTATTTGATTTTGTTTTCTTTGGGTGAATTTAAAGATCGTGAATACAAAACGTAAGAGTTAAATGTATAAACAGCTTCAACTGAGGTCTCGCCTGAGATGTAAACCATTCGCATAAAATATGCTTGAATGTTATGCTGAAAAGTTAATCAACTCCTGGAAAAATTCACTTTTCATCGTTGGTTACTATTTGCATTGAAATATGTTTGAAAATAGAATGCTCTCATGTTTCTATTTTTAGAATCATCATCGTATTGATGGTTAAAGAGACAATCAATAAAAGAGGGAAAACAAGGTCGGCTAATCTAATTTATTAATTTTGCAAATGCAATTTATGCAAATACAATGCAAACTTCATTTTATTCTGTTTTTAAAGTAAAAAGTGCTTGTGAAAATTTTCTATTTTATTACAAACTAGTTCGTTAAATAAATACAGAGATTTGTTTTATGTATTTTTAAAATGTTAATTGTGTATGTAATTTCATAACATATTGTGGAATAGCGGATTTAATTTCCTTAAAGTAAAATTTTCTGCAGCAGCAGTTTATGACATCGCTGTTGATAGAGCAAAGCTCAACAAATATTTAAAATAAAGTTTCATCGATCAATTTCAAAAATTATTCCATTACATTTTTTTTGTAGAAAATGAAAGTTTTCTTTTTTTAAGAAATTTAATGTATATAAATATTCATTAAATGCTAACTTATCATACTCACGTTCAGCTTAATAAGAATGTATGAATGCGAGCTACCTAATTTTTGTCATGTCTCGTAGAGTAAAACAAGATCTAATTAACTCTGAAAATTCCACTACAAATTTCAGGATTTCTGACTGCATTCACTATGCAATGTTTATTTATAATGAAAGTAGAGTTCTTAAATATCAAATTAAATCTACTTTTAGTTTTTATACTAAGTCGCAATCTGTGCCAAAAGAAATATATGAATGACAAAAAAATAAAAAACAATCTCATCGAGGTGTTTTAGCAAATTGGGAACTCATAGCAATGATGGTTTTACCCCGTTGCAGCAGTGGTCGAATCTTCTTCGTAACGCCTTGCTTCGTCGGTTAGGACAAGCCCAAGAGGGAAATCAATGGGGGTACGTTCTCAGCTTAAAAAATGTTTTCACATTACCAGTTTGCCGTCCTGATATAAGAGAAAAGCGAGGACAAAGACGCAATCGCAAAGAAACGTGCCAGATTAGACTCACTCACATTGATCAGCCAAATTCATCGATCAATGCCATACTCTAAATAAGAGACCACTTTTTAAATATAAAATTTTATTCGCAAAATCAATCACAATTCACACTCATGACAAACGATAAATAGAATTTTACTCTGAGTGACCGATTTAATATTTACACAAGCGATTAAGATCCCGCTTGTTGTTTTTTGTACACATTGGTATGTTTGGAATTTGATTCACAGAAAGCATTTATTTTCATCCATGAATTTGCTGTATGAAAATATTTACTCGGCCCCTAACGCCAGTCTCGATGTGCTGTGCTAAGATTTCATTAGAAAAACTCACCGTAATAAATATTTAACGATTAATTAACCCCCATTTAATACCAGTGTTTAAATAATAGCCAACTTTTTCATTAATGCATTGATTAATGGAGCTGAATTTCTTATAGCCAATGAGATTCTTAGCCCAATTTACACTTCTTCATCGACCCATGTTCAACCGTTGAATAAGACGAAGGATCAGTGCAGTGCAGCCATCTACAAGTAGAAGTCGAAAAGAAACCAATTTTAAAATTAAAACTAATTTTAATATGTATGATACCATAAAATCTTATTAAAACTCACTACATTACTTCATTTGCATAGATTAATTAAAAAATAATTTACTTAAAAAATTAAAAAAAAATTCTTTATTGGATTTTTAACAATTACATGCATTTGGAATAAATTTATTTCAATAGACGGCAGAAGTTGTCTGCGCTTATTTTATTTTTATTGACTGCATGTGCCGGATGCGTAAATATGAGAAGGTACCTGAATGACGTCACTTTCGAGCTGGGGTATTGCTCGATTCTTTGGCGCTCAACCCGCAAAGGTTGCACGTGTGGAGCCCACTAAGTATGATACACTTTAGCGATCAAGTTGAGTTGCGAGTAGTAGACGAGGATGAGGCGCAAAGTAGTGCAACTGATAAAACCATCGAAGAAAGACCAAAATTGAAGCCTCGTGAAACTGACGGCTTACCCAAGAAAGCGAAGTGGATAATAGTTATTGTGGCTTTAATTTTACTGCTCATGTGCTTGCTTTTGGTGGGCGTGACACTAAAAATGGCCCCACTTATCGACGAAATGGGTGAGTTAACATATGCTTTCCTATATTTATTTATTTCACAAATTAATGGATCGATTCTTTCACATGTTAGCAGTTCATTTAATCGCTCAGATTGCGAGTTAGATTTTGTGCGTGAAAATATTGAATCTTTTGTAATGCCCCATTTATTTTACGTTTTTCCCGAAACTTACATTTGACGAGCTTCAATGCGTTATCGGTGGCGATAAAAAACAGAAAATTATGAGTTAAGTTCATATGTCAAGTCCCGTTTTTTATGAGGGTCTTTAAACTTCTGTTTTGGATCAAATCCAAAACTAGCACTAGTGGTCATCTTAAAAGATCTCATATATATATTTATATTATTCCTGGAAGCTGAGACATTACCCAAGATTTTCAAGTATTTTTATATTAATTTATAGTGTAAATTAGTTGGAGAATGGCACACTACGATAAGCTTAGTTGAGAATTTCATATTCTTGGAAGGCATCAATTAAAGGGATTAATGTGTAAATAATAAAGAACACTTTGGGAAATACATGAATGTAAGATGTATTGGAAATTTGTTAGGAACACAAAAGAGTGTAATCATTACTTTTGCATCGTACGTCACTTTTGTGAGCTGCATTTAACATGACAGGCCTCATACGAAATAACCGAAATTTAGCTTTTTTTTTCTCCTTAATTTGTGTTCAATACTCTTTTCAGACGTAGAATAAATGTCAATTTCGTTTACAATTAGAGTTTCAGACATATGTCAGATTCGTGAGTACATATAAATGAATAATTCTGTATTTGATAATCTTTTAATGGGAAAGTAACATTTTAATGATAAAAGTGTGTAATAAAAATATATGTAGCTGTTAGTAACAAACATATAACATTGACTTTAGAAAAATATTTTTGCTCCTAAGCAACCTTTAACTATTCATTATTAAGGCGATCTATATACAGTCTCGAACAGTTTTCTTTTTTATAAATATATACAATTAGAACGAATAAGGCAAAATCAATACATGTGTCACAAAAACATTTTAAAACGCATTACAAATCATTAATATATCAAAGAGCATTTGGTTTTAAAATTTTCCTATATGTTTGTTTGCATTCATGTTTTAAATGTTTTTAATAAAATTTGCAGAGGTAAATTAATGGAATTTTTAGTTAAAATTTGAAATGTAAATTTAAGTAAAAGGTCTTGTAAAATAAAAATTGATTTTAAATTTAATATACTGAAACATCTCACTGGTCACAATAATGGTTAAATTAGTGATTTGATTTAACTTGAAGGAAAAAATTTAAACGATTTATACTTTTATTAATATTAAAACCGGTTGCGATTAATACCATCAATTTATGACATTTCATGAAAAATTTATGCATACTAATAAGCTCCATTTTGACAAAACTCTAACTAAAATATCAATATTATGAAGCTATTATTTGAAGTTGAGGTGACTGGTTGGAAATTTACTTTTATAAATTTTTAAAGATGTAAAAACAAGATCTGGTGGTTTAAATTTATTTAGATTTTGCATGAATAACTCCAGTGATTTTACATGGTTAAGAAGTAGGCATGACATATGAATTTAAACATGCTATTTGAGCTAATAGTAGTTTTTAAAATAATATTGTAGTATATATAAAATCTATGTATTTTATCATTGCATAACATATGATGATGAGATGAAAAATCGATTTAAAGAACATTTCCCACGAGTTGTATAAGCTTGTTGAAATCTTACAATATTGCTTAAAGCAGATAAATAATCCTAAGAATTATTTTAAATTTATTTTAATGTTTTTTTATTTTACCTATTTCTAATTGCAATAGTACATAAATGAACATCTTACAAACTGCATTGGTCTTATACCAATCATAAATTCTGCAAATGCAATTGCTTGCAAGCATTTCAAGCATTTTGCTATTCAATTTGTCAATTGCATTTCCTTTGTCATTAGAAAAATTTTATTTATAAATTTGACTTTTTAAATCAAGAGGTTTATAAATAAATAAATTTGATTTTATTATAGTAAATGGTTACTTGAAATGTTGATGTTTCTTTTTATCAAATAAGTTTTTATACTTTTGGAAAAATGATGTGAAGAAATATAAACATTTTGAGTGATAGAAGTGGTTGGTGTTTTTTTTACATCTAACGCAGAAGGTGTATTAGAAGTGACATTTCTTTTACTATAGAGTTGTAGTAGAGTTGTACGATTTTTTTTTAAAAATCTCGGTTGCAATGAAATTATATTTACACTCAAGAACGCAGTTGATGAAATTTGTGAAGTGGAAAGTCTAGTGAATTTCAAAATTAGTTGACACTGAATCTAGATAAAAAAAAACTTGGTATAAAAAATTGTGTACACATTTTTTGAAATGAGTCTCTTTTATGAAATTTTAATTTTTATCCATTTTACATTAACAGTGTAAAAGCATTTTAATTAATTATAATTTTTCTATTAAGTCAAAGTTCTTTGTTTAATAAAATTTTTTTTCTACAGAAAAGCTTCTTTGAATGAAATTAATTTTTTTCTTTTATTGTATTTTTAATATATCACCAATTCCTACTGTGGCTGAATAAACCTGATTGATCATCTTTAATATTTCGATTCAGGACCTGTCTATGCTAATATTTTTCTATTTCATTTCACTGTTGAAGAAAATTTTTTATGTCACATTTTAAATGAAAAGTTATGATGGGCAACAGCAAATTAATGAAATATGAACTTGTTTCTTAATTGAACTTAAGATGAAAACAGCTAGATAAGCTTTTTATCATAAGTAGTACGTAAATTGCCATCAAGTCAATTTCTTTGTGATGAAGCTAAAAATAGCAGCTCAAAAGATCTACGTTCTGACCTAAAGTGTTGTCTGGATGAAATCGAGCGGTAAACCTAGTCAATATTTAATATTTTTTTTCTTAGTTTTTATTTGATTTTTTTCTTTTGCAATTTGGGTTTGGTGATTCGAATAGCTTATATTTTTGGTAAGTTCTTTTGGTCAAACTAAAACTATTTTTTAATTAAATTACAAGCCAACCGAGACTTACTCGAATTACATATTACAAAGAAATAGCATCACTTTAACCTTTTATTTTCTTTTCCACACTAAAACACTGTCACACGCACACACTCGACTAAAAGTAAACAACTCGTATGACATCATAAGTGGTCCCATTCTCAGTTCCATTACTGCACGATCATTCTTCTTTGTGAAAGCGACATCTCTGCACCCAGAAGCCACTAAAATAAATCAAAACATGCTGCAATTGAAAATCTCTTTTGGGTTGATAAAAGAACTATTACCGAGGAAAAGAATCTTAAAAAATATGCAAATAATCAATGTGCGCTTGAATATTAAAATCGATATTATGATGGGTAATGAATTCTTTGTTTACCCTAAAGCTTTTGTTTACTCTGCTCAGCTCCTGCTAAGGAAAAGAGACTCGTAACTGCTTTGCTCAGCTAATGTTAATTATGGCATGTGTTTTGCCATTGATATAAAGGTAACTGCCTCCACTTAATACCCAAGAGATATTGCGCATGCGCAGCATCAACTGCCATCATTTCGTCTCGTGGATTTTCTCAGCGAGAAGTTGTCGTGTGTGAGGACCACGAGGAGTGCTGTGGTTAGTTCAAGAGCAAACCGACAACAGGTGGGATGTCAAACCAAACACGCCGTGTTTCGTTACCAGAGATGCCTAAATCGAACGCTGGATTCCAGCCTAAAAAGACGACGCGTTCATCTCCGAATGAAATCCCCGAATGGAGTGATGATGTACCGCAGCAGCAGCGGAAAGAGTCGCGCAGATCTAGGCACAGCAGCAGCGGCAGCTCAGCTGGGATCGCGGCGGGGGCTGCGCTCACTTCAAGTAGTAAGCGCCGATCTAAAGCTGGAGAGAATTGCCGCGAAAAGAGACGGCGAAAGATTGTTCTCATCATCGTGGGCACTGCCGTAGCTTTGCTTATAATGAGTATTCTTCTCGTAGCTATCACACTCAAACTAACTCCTGCCATAGATGAAAAAAGTGAGTTAATTGTATAAATTGTATTTCATGAAACTATGAATCGGATCCGTTTCTCTTTAGTTTCTATTGATTTGTTGGTGCTTTTATAAATTTTCCTTTATTTTTAAAACCTTTAATTTTCTTTTAAAATTTAGTCTGTATTTCATTTAACGAAGAAAAAACATTTCAGATAAAATAAAAATTTTTTTTTTGTTTAGTGATGCGATGTTAGAAGTATAAGAAACGATAACGAAGTTAATGTAATTACTCGATTTACTTGGCAAAAAAGTTCGAAAAAGAAAAATTTAATTAAATTAATCGCAACGAATAGAAAAGTTTTGTATTGATTAAGAAAAAAAATGAAAAAAGACTTTTACTTTTATCAGATACTCTTGGCTGAATTCAGCTTCTACAAAAACAACCTTTTTAAAATTCAGCTTTTATCGATAATGGTTCAAGAAGTCTCCCAACAAAAAAAAAATTGAAAGAAGAAAAGATGGGATAAACTAGATAAAAGTCATCTTGACGGTGTGACACTTAAATTTCAGGCTCAACATTTCTTACCATAGCCATAAACCTAAACCCTATTGCTCAGTCAAGAGTATAGGAATACTTGATTGGAATTGTCTTTATATTGTCTTCCTAGATGAACCATTCCTCAATAATAAATCCAAAGATCAAGGTTGAAATGGTTGCTTAGCAACCTTTTACATTTTAAATCTTTTACCTTGTTTTTATTTACATGATGGAATCAACTCTACAAAACCAAAGATCAAATTACTAATTTGATAATGACAGTTTCCTCGTCTCTAATTAAAACGTACTGACATCAAATTAGTTTTGATGACATTTGACTTATCGGTGGAAAAAATTCTTCAGACAAAAAGATAAAAATAAATTTAAATTATCCCCTCAGCGGCGAATGAAAATCGAATTCTTAATTAATTGATGTGTACGTGAAGCTTAGGAAAGTTTAAATACATTTAATTCAACCGAGTCACGGCCTCTGATAGGACCTAATTATACCGAAGATCACGCAATAATGACCCTTTGATTGCTTCGCTTGTGTACGTTTCTGGCTAATTCTACTCGCTAATTAAAACGTCAGGGCTTCGACTTAATTTTATTTTTGGTATCATCTTGTAAAGGATATGAAAATTCAATTTAATGAATTCATTTTCATGCTAATGAATAATTATTGATTGATTACATTTTTGAGAATATTGTAACAGGTTTTTGCTGAATTCATAAGTTTTCTATTGGAGTCTAAAATAAAGTTTTACGTGTTTAGGAAATTTCTAGTTCACTTCGTAATTGAGACTTTGTTCGCAGTTTAATGGGCCCAGCTGTTAGCGCCTCTGGTCATTCCTCCTATGGTTTAAGTCCGAAATTGCTGAGTTAAATAAACTTGAGTTCCTATTTTCAGTTTTGTTTGTAAGTAAAATGCAATCGCTATAGTATTCGCTTTTATTTTATGCAAAAATAAAAATAAAGTTTTTTTTAAATTTTTATTTAAAGGTCAACTTTAACGCTTAACGTTAAAAAATAATAAAATTTCCATGATCTCATCACTATTTATTAAATAAACAATTTTTTAGAAAAAAAAAAACTTGGTCAACCGTAGACTTACTGAAGATAATAACATTCGAAATAAATATTTATATCCTTGTTATTTATTCTTTTCAGTTCGAAAAGAAAATGAAGAACTGCTCAAGATTCTCCAATCGTCTGGTACTGCAGTGAATCCAAGGCCGGAAAACAGTACGGGGCCGCCTCGTACTGCATCGTCATCAGTAACTCCGCCGTCCATCAGCGAAGGGTAACAGTGGCAAATGTCATATAAGAATACATTGTCCTGCTGAGATCTTCCTTTTGCCTCTCTTCCTCCCATTAAGGGGAGTACACGAGGGAGAGATTTTGTTTTCTTTGTGATATAATACATGTTCCTCATCTTCTCGAGGAAAATTAATTTCCTTAGTGGGAAATAATGGACGGTAGATAATTTTGGATGTCAATCAATCATGTTGATATAGAAAACAATATTATTACAAACAAAAATAAATAAATAAAAGGTTTTAAAAAGAAATTACACAGCAAAATATTTGCTGTTTATAGTGTGGACGAGCTTAACTATCAAAATCATCTCGTTGATCGGATATGTCAATTGTATTTGATAAAATCGCAATTTAAGTCCAGTCCAAATACAGATCAAAGCAATAGCAAAATATGTAGGAGCTCAGCATATCGAAGTAACCACAGGTGTTGTATGCTAGTCATCTTCCCTTCCACCAATCTATTTTTGTTGCAGTTGGTAGAAAAAAATTGTTAATAGTAACAGCAGCCATAACTTTGTTGTTGTTCTCGTTGGTTAAAGCAAACAAAAAAATTCTCTGGTTATTGGAAGGATTTCTCATAAATATTTGCTTGTTCCTTGCTTTTTTTTCTTTTTTTCTTTCTTTACTTAACGGTTAAAACATTCAATTTTTGAGACACGTTGACCATATAAATTACAATTCCTTGAGAATTCAATACTACTGAACGTGATGGAAATTTCAATTGGAAGGTCTTGGAAAACCTAGGATTTTGTTAATAGAAAAAAGGAAAGAAAATCAAATCGAATTTGCCCAAGAAAATAAGGTACGAAGCACTGTTGATTGGTTTCTATTCAAATATTGATTTGATTCTTTTAAGATTAAAAATAATGACGTAAAATACATTAATGAAGAAAAAGATTTCGTTTTTGTTATATAATAGAACAAAGTGGTAGAAATATATTAATTAATATTTATATATGAGACAAATTGTATTAGTCTTTCAGCTATACAATTTTTGCTGATCGTAGATTTTCATTTTCTACATTTTTTCAATTGTTTATACTTAATTTTTTAAAATTTAAAACCATGTTTGAAGATAGGTTGCTGTAGCGATACGTTTTCTTTAAAATCTCCATTTTGTTATGCATAAATCGATCGATGAAATTGGTTATTGGATAACTTTAATATTAAAACAGATAAAATCTTGGAATTATTGACGTCAATTTTCTTCTTGACGCTGCAAATTCGATTATAAAGATGAGTAATAAATAATGTAAATAGAAAAATTTAATATTATAAAAATATTGTTGTAAAAATAATTCCAAAAGCTGTAAATTTTGTTGTAATAAGATAAAAAAAATTGTTGAATTATGAAATATGTTGTGCCATATTCATGCCTAGTATGCGCAGTCATGTGAAGAAATTTTTCAAAAAAAAAAAATGATAGCATTTTTATTATTAGATCGCATACTGTTGTAAACATAATTGGAATAATTAAAACGATGACGTCTTTGTCTGATTATATCTAAACACAATATGCCCGTGTTTATTTTCCTTTTATTTGTTGGTTTTTTTTTTTCAGAAAACAATAAATATTTTGATGACGCCATCTGTTGGTATCAAACACCAAAGCTTGGCATAATAAACATTTAGTTATGTAAGTTTGGTCTATTATTCCCAAAGAAAAATTATTTGTATAATTTATTGTAATGGAGAAGATTTTTATTATATTTTATTTACTTATACTGTTTACATTTGTCGTATAACTTTAATATGCAATGATTTTATCATTATTATCAAAACAACTAATCCATGAAGTCTTCTTCAGAATGAGTTAATCTCTTCTGGCATTAATTCTATTAAAGCGAAACCATTACTATTATTCATTAAATAAAATATAATTTGCTTATCTATTATTTTAACCATGTGTAAAAATTCAACTTTATTCACCTACGAACATGTTTACTATTTAAAAAAAAAGATTTAGTGGAATAGTTAAATTAAATTTATTTATGCAATAAATCCTTTATTTCGTAGGTAATTTTTACAATCACATATTCTATCAAAGGGGCTTAGACAGAGTTCCTCTTAAAAATATCCACAGTATAGAGAATGCGATGAAAAAGATGGAAATGAAACTACTTTAAAGATATCATTTCTACATCGATTTTTGTGGTCCCATATCATTAGTCTTGCTAATGACTCCAGTGGATCGTGACAAATGTTAAAACTAAGAAAGTGGCTCTTAATATTAAAATAATTTAAAGCTGACAAGTATATTTGATTGACAAACACAGGCAACAATTTTTAGCAGTTGCCAGTGGTGGATTAGCATATATATGGTGTATGAGGCATAATCCTCATGCCCTACATGCCCAGGATCTCACCCTAAAGCGACAAAAAATTGTTATTCTTTTATTATAAAGCTTTAACTCAAACAAAGGCTTTATTTACACGAAAATGGAAAAACAGCACGGTGATCACAGTGTTAGAACTGTGTACACATAGTTATATCATTCAACAGTGAGTAGCGAGGTGAATGCAGCATGTATGTATAGGCAATAACAGTTAGGTGGGGCCCCCAGACTTTGTTTGCACCTCGGATCCATCAAAAACATAATCTGCCACTGCCAGTTGCAAGTCCATTTCAGAGCTTACCATTTGCCCCTTACTTTCACACTTCTAAATAAAATTATTTACATACATATAAAATAGATTAGTTAATTTCAAACAAAAATACATAAATGAAAATTGCTTAAATCCTAACAAAATCAAACAGATTAAATATATAAATATTGAAATGGATGACACATAAAATCGATAGAAAATAGAAGGAAACAGTGCTCAACTTGCATACACATATAAAAAAATATTTTCATTCCATACATTGGAATAAATCGTTCCTGCATGAGAACTTTGTAAGAGCCACGAATAAATAAATTTATTATTATTTTTGATTATTTTTACATTTATTAAAGTTTATTAGTGCCACATGGAATCAACTTTGATTGACTAACCGATTTTTCCATTGCTTTCAGCCATTCTTCAAGCGCAAACTTTGTACCGACTGTGATTCTGCCTTCAAAATTTTCGCAATTGAAGAGTTCATTAATTGGCAATTCTCTAATGCTTTGATCGCCTTTATCATTGATTATAGTTGCCTCACACGTAGGAATTAAATTTCGCAGAGTTGTCGAATCGGTTGTATTGATTAAAGTGCTCACGTAAAACGTATTTAGCCAAACACTTGCAGCCACTTCATTATGATCGAGCTAAATAAAACATACATAAATGAATATACAATCATAAATAATTTATTATCTTAACAATACTTTAATTTTGTGTTGAAGTTGCTCTTTAGTTTCGTTGGAGACGAAATGAAAGTAAATAATCAAATGATGTCGATTTGGATAACCCCACTCTATAATAGGCGGAAATACGGCTTCCCATAAACCTAACACTTTGATCGAATCACTCAAATGGTCTATTTCTAATCCAATTTCTTCACTTAATTCTCTCGCGACAGCTGACCTTAAGCTTTCTTGAGGTTCTGTTTTAAATTACAAAAATTATTAAATGCTAATTATATTCAATTTTTAAAATTAAATCACCAACATGACCGCCGGGAGGAACCCAACTTCCAGGGTAAGTACGCATATGAGAAGGCCTCTTAGTTAATAATATGAATTTATCACTGCTTTCAACTATTATAGCTGCAGCTATTTTAAAGTTTCTAACATCTTTTGTTTCTGGCAATGTGTGAAGAATGTTATTTTGTTTCAATTCACGGAATGGACATCGAGTCGAATGCTGAAATAAAATAATAACACACAATTATTAAGTAATCACTAAAGATAAATTAATTAAGTTACTTTTAACACAGCTGTATATGACTCTTGTTGTGGATTATCAGTATCTAAGTTCAAATCGTAAATTGTAATGCAGTTATTTTGAAAATTAATTTCCACAGGTATTTGATGCTGATCTTCTGGTACTTCCAGAATATCTAGTAAACAATCGATGAATGAAGCTTCGATGGTTTGTTCCGCTTTTTTCACTAATACTCGAGTTGATTCCATAGATGAAATAATCACTTTTTAGTGTGGTCAACTGATGATCTCACTTAAGCAGACGTCATTTAACCAACGCTAAGATTGATATCGAAGGATTTACAATGGCGTTTGAAAAGATTAACAGCTGCGACTTCCATTTTTAACTCAAGATGGCGCTATAAAACTGATCTAATAATATAACCAGTTATACAAAAGTTGCGACCGGTCAGTGAAGCCATCTCTGGTTTTAGCTAAACCAGACTCGCTGAAAAACACGAGGCAAGAATTTTTCAAAATATAAAATGATGGCTCATTAAAATATTTTCTTGTACCAAAGTAAAAAATTTTAAGTTTTATTAAAATGGCACTCAGAGCAAAGGTAATAATATCTTCTAATGCAATTATTAAACGAAAAAATCTTACTAATTTTGTTTGAAGGTTTTAAATTGTTTTAAAAATCTTCATCGAGCGAGAAAAGAAGTATTCGAAGGTGATACCAAAGCTTTATCTGGTAAAGAAACACTATTTTCTGATGACTATGCATGGTTACGCAAACAATTAAATAAAAAAAATTCTACGCAGCTGCACGACTGAAAATCAGAGAAGAATTTGTAAAATACAAAGATATTAATGACCAACAAAAAATTAATGAGGTCAGTAACCCACATTAATTCTATATTATGTAATAAAATATGTTAATTTTTCAGTTGATAGAACTTGGTCATCAAGTAGCCAAAGTCTTGCGCACGAGCGTGATTCAAGCAAAACTTACTTCAGCAGGAAATTATCGTAAGTATTTTTAGCGGACATGAGAATAAAATCATTAATGAAATATCATTTATTTTTAAGAAATTCGAATTACAAAGAACACGGAGTTAAACGAAAGTCCGGGGGTTACTGCAAAAAAGAAAGACGATTTTTAAACCAACAGCCATTCTACTTAAAATTTGAATTGGCGGTACAAGATGAACTAATTGTTGGCCAAAAAACAATTGCATGCAGGGATTGTCGATGATTAATAGAGCACAATCATTACAACAAGTAATTGTTTAATTTTTTCTTCCAAATTAGGTTTAAGCAGTTTGTAAGATGACATGTAAATAATTTACGTTCAGAGATAAATGGAAAAAAATTGTACAATATTTTTAATGAAGTTCAACGTTAAAAACAAAAATCATGAAACAAAAACACAACAAAAGAGGGACAAAATACGTTACAGTTTATCAGATATGTAAGAAGCAACAATTTCCTCCAAAATTCAGTAGCAGTAGTCTGTCAACCGAATTGAATGTGAAACCCAAAAAACGAATTAAATTAGTGCCTCGCAGTTTAAAAAATCGGAAATGCAAAAAAGTGAACGCGTCAAAAGGAGACAAGATGGATTATTATATTGACAGTACACGTGTGTTAATTGCAGTAATCATGACGTGCTATTTTGCAATGTTTTTGTTTTGTTTCTACATTGGTTTATTTCAAGTTCATCCTCGAGTGGAATTGGTTTGGTCACATCTTAGGATGAAGAATTTATCGTATACGAATTACCACTTAATATACGATGCATTTAATTTATTTGTCTCTGTTATAATCCAGCGTGTAACGGATTTATATTTGGTTTTATGCAATCGAGAAGTATGGGATAAATCTATAACATACTTTGTCAAATTTTTAACTGCTACTCAGCCGATTATTAATTAGTTTTTTTAAGTTAATGTTTAAAAATTAAAAATGAGTGAAATTGTGGTCAAAAGAATCGTGATTATTTTTTGTTAAATAGTTAATGGGAAATTCAGTGTAAATTAAGAGGGATCCAGTTAATTTTTCATATAGAATGGCAATTTAAAATAAGCAAATATTTTGGAAATGTGATGCTTGAGCAGACCATGTTTTGCTGAAAGAACGATCAGTATTGCCAGCTGTTGACAAAATCTTAAAACATCTTTGAAAAACAGCAAATTGCACGATAAACTCATTCTCTTCTCTTAGATGGTTTAAATATTTGTTTAATTAGAATTATTACTTTTTATTAGAATTATTACTTCTTATATTAACGACTTTTTTAGAGTGAAAATATCAAAGTCCATTACGACGTCTGAAGGAGTAATTTCAGACAACATTGAACAAATTACATTTTAATTAAATAAAATTAGCTATCGTATAATTTCATTAAGAAACAAAGAAAGTAAAAGAAATTGGTAGAGCTTGGATACAATGAAACTGATTTTTTTCTAGTTAATTATAGTTCTCAAATTGAAATTTTTACTTTAAATGCCATATATAAAATTAAAAGCAGCATTTGCCTGCCATTTCTCAAAATTTCAGCTCATAAAGAGATATTTAATTTTTTTCTGTATATTTTAAAGCATAATTATCATGAATAAGTAATTGTGTAGGTGATTAGTAGATTAAATGCTATGAATTTTTTTTTCATTTGCAACTTAATTACAAAATAAGTAATGTCAAAGCAAACATTTGAGACTACAGAAAAGAATTAAATGCATTTTTGTATATTTTCTTGGATGGTCTCAAATGTTTGTTCAACTGTTAGGAACTGTTTGTCATTAATTTGTGTCTAATCTTCTTTAGTGCATGCAGTAAATCTAAATGCATTTATTGTCCGCACTTAAGGCAAAAAGTTGATTTGGCAATGTATTTTTATTGTTTATTAGACACTGCGATAATGGGAAATTATAATAGGCAGAAAAAAATAATTTTGAAGGAGTTGATGCTAGAATTTTTCTTATAAATCGGTTTATAAAGCTTGAATTATCACTGGCTGATTCAACTGATGCAATTTAAATTCTGCACTTAGTCTTAAATTGCATTTTCTGTTTTTCGACTTAAGATTTTATCTATTTCAATTTACAGACATTCTCAATTCTATGATAATATCATAGGGTTCGATTTTCTGATCTCTTACATCTACTGTAAATTGTATTTTGAGACAGTGGCAAAAAGATTTTCATTCGGCTGATTCAATAATTGACTAAAATCATTGATTAACATTGGAAATTCATGTAATTTGGTTTTCTCGTTCCCAGTTCGTTAGTTGTCGTGAAAATAAAATGAAAGTGATTTTATGTTGCAGATCTCATAAGATCTTTTCCTTGTACAAGAAATGCCTGTACTAAATCATCATTCGTTGATTAATGCTATTAATATCATTACTCACTTATTGTGTCTCATCTTGACAATTTTTCACATAACTAAACTTACGTGACACGTTTACTAGTAGGTAATGGAATAATGGAAGTTGCACTGCCTGTCTTTTATCTCACGTTTTTGGATTCCAAATGTTTCATTAGTTGATGTCCAAACAGCATTAAGAAAAGTAATGAAAGAATTCAGCGATAATGAAAATAAAGCGAAAGCAATAAAATTGCCTCGTGGTCGAAGAGTTTACGGTATCGCAAGAACCAAAGTATACAAAAAGGATAAAATTTAGAAAAAAAATTTAAAAAATTATAAATAATATAAAGATGTATTAATAATTACATCTTTTTTCAGAGAAAGAAAGTTACAGTTTTTCTGCTAATAAAATGACAAACAGACAATTAAATTTTTCATGGTCGCATATCAAATATGTATATCGAATTGCAATTTATATTTATGGAATGGTAAAAAAAATATGCATTTAATAAATATGTTAAGAAATAATAAATATTTATTGAGATGAACAATAAATTACATAACTTACGAGTTATATAAATTTTACTAACTTTTTAAAAAGTTCATATCCAAACTCTTTTCACACTTTCCATTTCAATTTTATATTGCTGATCAATAATTTAAATTAAAGTAAATTCAATATTAAAAAAAACTTTTTTTTATATTAAAAAGAGTGAAGATATTAATTTCCATGATAATTTTTTCTGCATTTTTTTAAGTTATTGAATAAGTTTTATTGTTCAGCAACAAACTTTTTTTCCAGCAAAAAATTGCTTTGCTTATTGTAATTCGTTTGATGCATTTTACTTTTTCTTTACTTTCGTTTCCTAATATTTTTCTAGAAACTTTCTCAGAGAGGTGCAATGATGGCACGGCATGTCTCCCATAACTCAAAGGCAAAACGTGCAGAAATGAAAGAAAAAAATGACAAAGAAGAATAGTAGAGAAGTTCACACCCCCCAAACTGCTCCAATCATTTTGATGAAATGGTTTTTCTTGTAGGTTAGCGCCTAAGATGTTGAATTGGTGCCAGATTTCATGTCACCGCAGAGAGACTTAGATTACGTCTTATGCTTTTTGTTGTGATATTGATGTGCCCCAGTCATGTCACGATGCGACTCAATAATCAGACATACCATCCTTTCTTAAACGATAGCAAAGTATCAATGAAATGAATAAAGAAGGAAAAATGGCCTATTCACACATTCTCTAATTACATTTAAATGTTTCTATGCAGTTTCTCGTGCCATTAGTAAACCTCAATCCAAATGCGCCACCTTTTACTTCAGTGCTCGAATTTGTAAATTAAACCACAGAGTAGATGTACACGTTAAGAAAACCACATGTTCCCTTAAGATTTTGTGCTTCTGTTGCAAACGAGTGGCAATGAGCCATGAACAATTTAAATTTGTTTTTAAACTCAGTTAATCTAGCGTAAATTTTCATATAAACTACTTCTCGGAATTGGTTTTATTACAAAATTTAATTTTAAGAATTTTGCAACACATTGTTTACTTAATTCACGACTTCATCCATCATATGAAAGAAATTCTCATTTAGTTCTACAAAAATATAAAAACAAAATATAAAAAATTGTTTTTTTTAAAGTAAAACAAAAAATCCAGTTAATCATCAAAACATTTTTCGGTTAACAAAAGAAAACAATGAAATTAAATAGACAGTATAATCTGAATGAAAAATAAATGAGTTGAAAGAAAAGAACAAAACTAAATAAATAACAAACTCAAATAATAAATCGCAGCAATACAATGAGCGGAGGAAAAAAAAACATTATAAAAGAATAAACAAACCCAATCCTAACAAACAAACCTCATAAATTTTCTTTTATTATTTTTATATTATTATTAGTTCTGTGCAAACTGATAACAACAATAAAATGTAATGAATACGTAAGAAGCACACGACAAGATAGAACTTGGCCTTTAAATTCGTAATTAAGGATTTGGCAATTAAAAAATATCAGTTGCTTTAAGATATATAATTATGACGTATGTGAATTTATTAAATTCAAATTAATAATATGTACAATTTTTATATTATTCACATAAGAAATTTTTTCTATTTTTTAATTCTCATACTTGGCATTTGGAGGCGCCAGCCTCACATTTTCCACCAGTTGCGATTTGTATATTTCTTACGAAGTCGATAGCCTAAAAGGGCGCCTTCCATACTGTTTTTAAAATAATGCAGTGGTTTTGTTGGATTTGTCTTCTTCTTGCCAAGATTGCTATTTGTTCGTGCTTTAGGTAAGTCCGTGAATGTATTACAGCTTTAATTGATGTACTTGATGCTTAAGCACGTGGCATTGTACTAATAAGGTTCTATTTGGCCTTCGCTATCTTAGGTAGGTTATTTGCCACTTGAATAGCACTCAAATTACTTCTTACAGAAAAGCAATATTATCTTCTTCTCGAATGACATTACAACTTGTTACAAAATTATATATAATATCTTATAACGATAAAATCCTATAGCCAGTTGAATAGTACTAAATTGATTGCATTTCCATTGTAGTATTTTAAATAATTAATTTTCTTGTCAACTGTTTAAATATAACAATGAAATTAGTGGGAAATGAAATATATGAAGTGATTAATTGGCCGTAAAATCCAAGCAATTCAATTTAAATATAATTTGTTCAAAAGATTAGTCTGCTGTGAAAAATTCATTTATTTTTTAAACAAATATTTAATAACAGGGTTTCTTCACTCAAAAAGATAAGACTCCTAAAGGGGAAAACGAGACTTTGAAAGTGAAAGTAAAGCTCGTAATTACTTTATGTACAAAATTAATGGAAATAAACAAACTCGAGCAAACAAAACGCATTAATATTATTTTTCGCAATGTTTATACATTTTAAAAATGAAAAAAATAACAGTTTGTTCATACTCATGTTTAAAGATGAACCCTCTGAAACTATTTTAAAGAATATTTTTTGCTTCATCGAGTGCTCCGCTTGACAGAATCAAATCACTCAATGGCAATTTTTATCTTTTTCTTGAAAGTTGATGTAAAATTTAGTAGAGAAAATAAGTATTCATTTTATTGGAATAGTTTTTTCACATATTGTAAAATTGGAAAAAAAAAAAAATTGGAAGAATTATATGGAACGGACTGCAATTTTCATGTTACTTTGGACGCATTCAATTCAAGTATAAAAGAAATATTTTCTTTTCGACTCGTGAGTTTTCTATAACCTACGGTGAGATTATAGTGCATTGCCGAGATTTTCTTTTACCCAGTTGGTTCCCAAAAAAAAAACAAATACAAGAAAAATAAAAATGAAAGTTGCACAACTGTCACCGAAAAACACTCGCTTGACTAGACACATTAAAGTGAACTAGACAGGCGGAGACAGTATATAAAAACATACTTTTCTACCTTAAAAAATGAAGGTGGAGAAATATTACCTATATAAGATGAACAAATTTTATTAAAGTTTAATTCAAAAGATAATTACGATTTTGACAATAATGTATGAGATCAAATTAATCAACCATTTTTTATTTTATTTTTTAACTGCCTAAATTAACTCTTGAACCAAATTCAAATTCTTATTTTATTGAGAGCACTCGAAGAATAATCATAAATTTTGATCCGGGTTTTACAATGAAAGTAGAATGGAAAAATGGTCTTCTCGGAACCAAGTAACGTGTAATCCATATGAATAAAATTTTATACGTTAAAAGCTTTGGAAACTCATCCCACTACCAATTTCATGGGTTAAAATTGCTAAGTTCGCTGTTTTTTTAGATCATGGTTTAGATTTTTCTTCTCTTTATTTTCTCAAGTGAAAATAAAATTTTACGGTATTGAAGCTCAATTCAATTCTGAATCGTGTCTATAGAGAGGAATAAAATTCTTATCGTTGGTCATAAATGTCCATTATTAGACACATTGTGACCAAGCTGGAACCAAGTTCAGAGATCACCATTGATTTGCTTCAGTGAATTTTTAAAGGGCCCGGGAGATGTTGGCAACTGTTTTCGTTCTTAATAATTTATTTAACTCCTGAAAAATTTTATATTATTTGAGTTGTATTTTCTGGTCTAACTTTCGCATTAGTTTGACAATGAGCAGAATGCAGTAAATACGACTTTTTGAAGTTAAGTTCAACTTAATATAAAGTTATATTGTGAACTTTATGTACTTTAAGTATTGAGTTTAGTAAAATCCTAAGATTTTCCAATTTAATTTCCGTCGTAAATTCCAATTTCCTTTGATCTTAGGTCTTAAAAGTGTTTTTAGTTTGTTCTTGGACAAAGAAAATGCGTGTCAGCAATCGTAAACGAAGCGTGAAATTTACAACTTTTTTCTTGTAAAATGCCTTACCACCTACTAAATTTGCTGTTTTCAACCGTCTTCGAATAATGGGATTTCTGGTGATGACATTAATGATTATTTTGGGCACAAGGCCAAACGATAAGTACCGTGACAACTGACAACCTACTTCGAATCACTAATTCTTAATTAGAATTGAATTTTCTTAAAATCAAGATATTTTACTTTTAATTCAGTGTCGAGACAGTATTGACATTTCAACCTTTAACAAAATTTGCATGCAAAAATTGCAAGGATAATGTAATTTTCTCTCTGATTTATTCATTGATATACCTACTGCAATTGAATATTGATTCAGGGGCTTTGTTTACTAGTTGTGTATTATAAAGGGATGTTGACAATTGAACTTAATGAAAAATGGTATTTGAATATTTTAAAAACTACATCAAATGTATTTCCCAAAAGAAATACTTATGAAGAATATAAAATATTAATTATAAACAATACTGTGTCCAATTATTTGCCAAAGATCGTAGCTTCATTAATTGTGATATTTTACATCAGATGTGTTCAAAGTCTAATGGCTTTTGCAAATTTTGATAAAACTCGCACGAGATACTTTTAGAGTAACTAGGATTGGCAGAATTCTGTCACCCAGTTTACTTTAATTTTTTGTTTATATGCTTAATTAGCTTTTAACTCAGATGGGTTTGTTTCTTAGCGCACATTACACATTTTAAAGTCAGTTTACAAAAAGTTGACTTTAATAAAAGTCATTTTTGACTTCAGTACTTATGTTAAAAATATTCTCACATATTGTACTAGTAAACAAAATTTATCTGAATTTGATAACACATTTAGTGAGAAAATTCAAAGGTAATAAAAGTCATAAATTTCACCTTATTCGATGATCAGTTGAGTGCATTTAATAAAAAACGAGTATTGATTGCTTTAATTTAAAAACTGATATCTGCTATAAGCACATGGATTTTTTCTGTCATTTTAATCTAATGAATATGAATTGATTGCAATTTCTAATGGCTTTTTTTTCAGTTGAGAAATAAATTCTTTAAATAGTAATTGGATACCAAGGCTAAAAATAATGAAAAAGAAATTTTCAAATCTCTTAATTCTTCAGACATTAAATCACACAGCAACCAATATTATTGTCGTTATTTTTGATTACGAAATTTTCGAAAATAATGTTGATTTAAGATTTTGTTCAATAACAATAAATTACATTGATCTGATTCTAACTTAGGCTTTAAATGTGTAACGTCTTTATCATCAGTGCCAAGCGTCTAGCGACACTTGAGCTGAATGAGTGCAGTGATATGTGTATCAGAATTGTAACTTGTCCGGAAGTTTGATTAATGTTCTTTTGTTTGCAATAAATTGTATGTATTTTGCCATACACTTTGGTAAATTATGTGTAAAATTTACAAGTGCGAACATACTGTATTGTCCAAGTGATACTGTGGATTTCTAAAGAATTTACTAAAACCATTTCATTTATAGTGGTTATAAACATTACATTTGGAAATAATGTTAAGTTGGTTGGAACATATTACACTTTTAAATTGCTGCATTTAAAGGCATAATCCGTATTGGAACTTTATTTTATTTTATGGGATAACATTTACTTCAGTTCACCACATTAACTGCAGTCATTATGTGGTAATTAACAAGTAAGCCGAATATTCTTAATTGTACTTTAGTACATAACTTTTGGTTTAGCAGTTTTTAGATTTATAAATTT
Organism: Henia vesuviana; assembly: GCA_034696185.1. Taxonomy (NCBI): domain Eukaryota; kingdom Metazoa; phylum Arthropoda; class Chilopoda; order Geophilomorpha; family Dignathodontidae; genus Henia; species Henia vesuviana. Next base: position 44,980 of record JAQFZU010000092.1, read on the forward strand.
TTTTTTTTAAAGAAGAAAATTCAAACATCTTAAGAACCAATGAATCGTGACAAGGAGTTTTTCTCTTCGTCATTGAATGAGATGGACGGATCCATAATCCAATGAGAGCCGAGAAGGTTAAGCTTGTCGTCGTCTACGTGAAATATAAGAGGCAGCTTTATCACAACTATTCATCACATTCTGGCCTGATTCTGTTGTTGTCAGGAAATGGTTTTATGTACACAATGCAAAGTAACAAAGGCGGGAAAAGTTTGGATCGCGATGGCAGTGCAAATGTTTAGTTTGAGTAGGAAAAACTTCTGCTTTTCAATACACTTTTGTGCATAAAAAATGAAAAGAAAATCATGCAACTGATAGTGATAAAAATACAAAATAAAATCTACATATGAAAAAATGATTTTTTTTTTTTTTTCTTTTTTTTTTTTTTCTTTTTCTTTTACAAAAAATTGCAGTAAATTTAGATGAACAAACTAAATCTCATAAATTTTAAATGATTTTACTTTTTAGCAGTTTGAATTAACTTGGGTTAAGATTATTTTTTGCACACTCAGCATTACTCTTCGGGTTATTAAATTACTGCATTTTTCAATTTTCATAATAAATAGACTTTGGTATAAGTTTATAATGAAAACCCAACACAATTTGTATTCAAGTAGTAATTTCAGAATTTAACATTATCGATTGAGCACTCAAACCAAAGCTCGAACGGATACTAGAATCGTATTGATTTATTTAAAAAATAGAATTTTAAACTAATGTGCACATTAATCAAGCTTTTAATTTTAAATACGTAATAAAATTAGTTTCATGTTTTAACTTAATTTTATGAATTATTTTTAGAATCATCGATTTGTTAAGCTTAAGTTTAATACAATTGTGACTTATCTCTTTCATCTGTCAAATGCATTTTCAAATTTAAGTTTTTGCTTTTTCAGCTTTTTTTGGCCGTTGGTCATATTTTCTACTTATTTTTTATGATATAATATTAGTGGGAAAACCTTGATCGTTTGTTAATGGTGAAATAATTTTTTTTTTTTGCTGTTCAAGTGTTATCAACTTCTTCTTTTCGTGCTAAAACTGTTGTCGAGTTACGAAAAGTAATTTCATGATGGTTGGAAATTGTATTAGTCCTTGAGCATTAGCTAATATTTTACTTTCTTTGTGCTAGGTGCAATATAAACTTACAGAAGTAGATCTTAGAAATATGAACTTAATTCTCAAATTGGTTTTTGTAAATATTAGTTAAACGTAAATTCTATTTATTTAACACTGGTTAAATGGCTTATTAATTGTTTTAATGCGTTTAGTTTATTTAATAGTAGACCAAGTTTAGTATCTATGTTTAATTAGTAATGTTTATTGTCGCATTTAAAAGTACATTAAATTAGCCAAACAATTAAAGGTTTGCAGAGATCAGTGATCTTAGGGACTTTTATGTATTATTGATGAGAACATTTTCTTGAAAGGAAAACCGCACCATGTCTAATAGGTGCTGAACGGAAGTTCCCGAGAGTTCTAAATTACTTTGAATAGCCTTTAAATGTGTTAATTTGTACTTATCCTATACTCGTCCCTTTTGCTGTTTTATGCTAAATAAGCCATTGCTATTTCTGCTTCTAATATCAGTACTGATGGTTAAATTTATAGAGCTTTTTGGTTAACGGTCATTAAAAAGTTTTTAGTGCCAATTATATTTCTGTTTATTACTTATAAAAATGGGTTTAGGTCAGCTATTTAAAATTAAACTCGCAAAATTTTATTACATCTATTTCAGTTCTTTTCAGTGACATTTAAGTGAATTAGTTTAAAGTTTCGTCACTATAATATTTAATGAAGCCATCAATTTAAATATATAATTGTCGCTTATGCTACGCTAGTAGTAAATTTTGCAATTAACCAGTTTACTGAGGCTGTTTTCTTGCTTAGTTAAGAGTTTTATGGCTTTAATATAAAATTCATTATTTGTGTTCTCAAAACAAAATTAATTTGTTCATCGACCGCTCAAGGTTAAAATCTTGAGGAATGCGTTTAATTTGTGTGCTAAAATAAATACTGATGGTCTAAGATTGGCTTTATATTGATTACTTGTTGTTGGCTTTTTGTTTTTTGTTAACTTCTTTGGGAAATTAAATACCGACTAATTTTGTTGTTTGCAAATGGCTCATTAAGTTGCTAATAGTCCTACTTAACGAATTTCAGACACTTGAATGTTATCGATATATTTTTATATGACATTATCAGCAGCACTTGGTTCTTGGATTAAGCGTTTACGTTTGGGTGCAGAGAATAATAATTTTTATTTTATTTCGTGCTCACAAGAGCGTGTGAAAGTGAATGGGATGGGCTAAGAACATATTTGATGGCACTGTTGACGTCAATAGCAGCTGGCTCGACGTTGATACTCTAAAGAAATAGCGCTGACGTTTTCTGTTTTTGACAACTGCTGCTAGCTTTGTTTGTCAGATAGAATTTCACATTCACTCTAGTGCAAAATTTACCTTTAATTAACGTTTGTTTTTTTAAATATCGTTTGGATTGCACAAAGTTGAAAAGGAAAATTAGTACTTTGTAACTTTTTAACTAAGAACATGTGGCTCTGAATTTATTTGAATAATCTTGAAAAGAACTTTGCGAATCGTAAATAATTTAAATTAAGATTTTTTTGCACTGCCCGTTATTAATTATTTGCATAATTATATTTTGGAAGAAAAGTTTTTGCAATTGCCAAGATGTGCACATGTGCAATGTTATTTAGAGTAAGATGTTACAAAACCTAGTTTTGTTGACGCTTGTTATCTTTATTGGCATATGCTGCTTATATAGCACAACAGCAATATTACTTTAATTATTTTGCGAAAGAACTTACCGTTAAATCTTAATTTCTTTCTGTCTCAACGATAATGAAAATTGCAAGAAATGTTGGTCTTGTATTGGATGTTGATGGTTTTCTTGATTAAAATATAAAATAAAACAATAAATAAAGGTAATGGGTTTGTTGTGGATAAGAAAAAATAAAATAGGTAAATAAAAAATATCTAAAGGAAAAACACAACCTTAAACTCTTTCAGTTGGCTTTTGTATTGCCAGTCTGGTTGTCTTTAGTTGGAAACTAAAAGGTGCCCGCCTACAATGGTAACAGCTTGTGGAAACTATGATTTTTCGCTGGAGTGGTTGTCGGAAAAAAATGGAAAAAATTATAATGATGTAGTTTTAAAAATTGTAATTGGGAAAAAGTTTTATTTTGAGTTGGAAATAAATTGCAAATAAATCTAAAGGGTAAATTATCTTTTTATTTTATTTTATCTTATTTCTAGTTTGCATTCAAAATACATTAAATAACTTTGTCCGGCAACAAGCATGGAAATGACCAAGCAACCAATAAACAAACTTTATTTGGAATTAAACAGATATTTACGTAACTTTGTGTAATTAAGTGCTAATGATGAGTTGTGAATCATCATCATCTGCTTTGGATTTTAGTGACAGGTTTAGTGAGTAAAGTTGAATTTTATTGTGTTTGTTTCGTTAATTTTATATATTTTTAAATGTTCAGTGAATTTTGAATTATAACAAATATTTCATACTTGTCTGACTTGTACGAATAATTTATATCTATCTATAGTTTTATAAAAAATACTAGAAACTTTTCACTTTTATGTTAATTGCACATATTTTATGGATAATGAGGTAATCAGTCTTCGAATTTTTTGTAATTTTTTTGCCAAATATATTTTACCTTAACGATTGTTTGAAATAAGAAAAATTAGATAATTTTAAAGATTTTTCATATGTTTGAGTTTTTTAAACTGCAAAATGCATTAAAGTGAAAAATTGATACTAATGGTTGGATATATAGGCTCAAACAATTTTGTTTGCAGTTTGAATGTAAGAAATTTATTGTTTGTAAAATTTGCTTAAAAGAAAACCCAATTATTGAATCGAAGAGCTAAATAAACAAGCAAACCGCAATTTAAACTCAATTTGCAGAAAAATAAACATCAAAATCTTAAAAGATAATTAGAAAAACAACATTAATAAACATGTGCAATATACCCAATAAACAAGGAAATATTGTGTCAATGTTTGTTGAATATTTACAGTTAATGTTTTACTATTGCATTAATATTTTGTCTAAATGTTTGTGCCATGATGAAATGTCTTTTTCTAAGCTTGTTTGCTAAACATTTTTCATAAATATTAGCACTTTTTTTAAATATAATACTGACAGTGAGTAAATGTTTCATTGAAATGTTGCTTTAACTAAAACTTTGTCATTGTTGCTTTAATATTAGATTTAAATGTTGATTAAGTTTGTCTATTATAATCACATTTCTAAAAAAAATGATTTAATATTAGGTATGATTATTAAAAAAATTATTTACAAAACTATTTAATTAATTTAATTTAATTAATTCAGGATGGAAAAATTCAGAATATAATTGGATATTCCTGCTTGCATATAAGAGGGTTATATTTTTGTTAGCAGTTAAAACACAAATGCCAGAAGATGAGTTCACCATCTTGAAATTTTGCCTCTTTTGAGACTTTTATTGTGCAAGAAAAATCTTCCAAACACAGAACCAATAGTTTAGAGTCCCTTTCAAAGAACTGCCACTCGTTTTTTTTTACCTGGAAAAAACCACTAATCTCAACCAGGAATTGAACCCAAAGTATAGGAATCTAAAGACAAGCCCATTAACCACTACACCACTGATACTGGCTTAGAATGAAGGTGTTTAATGAAATATTTAAAAAAGAAACTATTTAAGCCCCATAAAGTGTTTTAGTAGAATATTATGTTTCCTTAATATGTAAGTACAAGATTTTATAAATTTCAATTTCACATAAATAAGATATTAATTTACTGCATTAAATACAATGTTAGATCAATATTGTGGATTGATATTTAGAAAATATTTTTTAAAAACATTTCAAAACTATTTGACAGAAACATTTGTATGGTGCAATTTTTAGAATATTATTCACCTATTAACAATTAACATTATCTCAATAAATCCAGATCAACATTAAATCAACATTGTCTTTAAATATACCACAAACATTCTATTGTTATAATTTTTTAAAATAATTTTTATATAACATATTAATATTAGGTCGAATCAACATTATTTGCTCACATTATACAAACATAAAGTCAACATTTTAATTTTACAATTAACATTCAAACATTTATACAACATCCGGCAATATTATCACAACATTTCATTGTTTATTGGGAGACTCACAATAAATTATAAATTAAATGAATACTTCAGCCTATTGTTTGGTGACCAAAAGGGTTGGTTAGAACTAACTAAACTTTAGAGTTCTGATGCTAAATTTACTTATTTTGATGTGCCACGCATATTCTATTTGGATAATGCACTAATATCATGTGATGATGTGAAGGAATGCTTATCCATCCAAGGAATTGTAGTAAAAAATTTGTCTGGCTCAAAGAAAACCAATACTAAAGTTAGACTTTTGATAGAAAGATAAGATTACTTTGCTTTTCTAATGACTATGTTAAAATTCAAATTTTCTTTAATCTGGTCTTTTCAAAACTTCTTTAATGCTCCACAAAATTTTTTTTTATCTGTTAGGTGATAAAAGAAACCCTTATTTGGACAGATTTTTTGCAGACATTAAAAAGCATTTAGTGTTGGCAATTATCACTAAGCTGATTTCATGTTTATAATTTTTTTTCTTCTTAAACAGTTATTCGAATCTTACTTTGAGCTATTGCCCAACCTCGTCTGGGAAGTAAGATGAGTTTGATGTTCAGCAACTAGAGCTTCATTATTAAAATCAAATTATGAGACGTTTTAAAACCATACATGTCTGAATTTAGTTGGTTGTAAATTTATTTAGTTGGTCATTTAATCTGAGTTACTTTGGTTAAAACTAATACTGGGGGGAAACTCTCTTAATAATGATGCAATTATCTACAACTATACGAAACTGTAAGAAGACTTTAATAGTAATAAAGTCAACTCTCATGATTCTGTTTTAAGATAGCAGACCATAGTTCATGCTCACAAATTTTTAAAACGACATTTTAGTGCGATCAATAAGATGATTCTCGTCTGCAGTTGGATTCACGTGGTGGTTAAGCGGTCAGGTGTGTAACAAGGCTTCGATGCCACCGGCAAATGAACAAGTATCTCGAAATGTCTAAGGTGTTTGGGATGTTTTAAATATTTGGCATCATTGGGGAAGTAATCAAGAACTCGAGATAATTCATATCAACTGTAAAAGGCAGTGGGTGTTTCATTAAATTGCAGACACTCAAAAAAATTAACAACTTAAATCTCTGCATTCATCAATCTTCAACATTTGGTTATAATGTTAGTCTTATAATCAGTGGGAGAAATGGAATGCGAAATTTATACTTTATAAATTAATTTTTCAATAAGGGCTAATGTTAAAATCATTAAATCAAAACAGAATTGAAAACAAAACTGTTAAGGCTTAACATTTTCTATTCATTTCTTTGATGAAAAATTTCAATTCTTTGGAATTTATTTTTTCTGGTGAATAGTTAATAAATTCACAAATTTAAATTCCTGAAACTGCCTTAATGTCTTTTTCTAGTTCCTAAGAAAAAATGAGATTTTTTATAGTTGGAATATTTCATATAAAGTTTGCACATTTATTAAAATTTTGTTAAAGTTTGAAGAAAAAATAGTTTCGAATTATTTTTTTTTTACTTTTTATCTACTTTTTTCTGTAAATGTATACTTTGTTCATTATGACCGCTTTTGTTTTTATTATTTTCACCACAGCTGTGTTTATGGTAAATATTATTGCAATATAAAACGTGTAAAAAAACAAAGTGATGTCCACAATAGTTTTGTGCTGAAAGTATAGTTGTCCACACAAAGCTTTTAGCCAATCTACAGTTTCTGGCTTTATGCCAGTGAAGGTCTTTATCTTTTAGTATGTGAGATGCAGCAGTAAATTCTCACATGATTATTAAAGTGATGATAAAATTACTACTAAAAGTAGTGTGTCAATTTACAAGTTAGCCAAAATGTTGCTTAGATGGCATGGTTGTCTGTTGTCACACAGCACTAAAACTCTTTCTTCTTGTTTAAGGGTATAGCTATTTAAATACATTGCTTTTTGCTTCCTTTTAACTTGCTAATATCTTCATATTTGCATAACTAACATGGTTTTATTTCAACATAAAAGAGTTTACAGCTGTTAAATCTCTAGAAGTTATAGAATATTATTTATTCTGTTAATCATTGTCTAAAATTGTTTATTTTATTCGTAATACTTTAAATAAAGACATTTATTTACATTTATTTGAACTTTAAAGTTATTCAAGTATGTTATCACCTGAATTATTTATTTCCAAAATCCATTCATCTAATACCATTTATAATGGTCAACTTCTGATGGGTAAAAAATTAAAATCTTAAAAATTATTAAAAAAAATTGTTGAAATATATTTTATTATTAATTACTTTTAATTTTTATGCTTATTTCTAAAATAAATCTTCAAAGTTTTTAATGATTATTTCCAAAGTTTAAAATATTCTCTTTTGTTACATGTGTTTCTACGTCTTAGGGTCATAGGTTAATTCTTAGAGATCTGACTCCCAATATGCTTTGTTACACCAGATGTTACATTCAAAAGTGCTTGCATATTAAGACTTATATTTAGTTTTTCAAAACTAAATAATATGATATTCTTTTTGAGATTCTTTCCACGATGTTACAAAATCTATGGAAGATGACTATCGTTTTTCAAGTAAATGAGAAAGCTTAGTGAACTTTATTTCAAGAAATGGTGAGAGAAAGAAAATGGAAAGGGACATTCACATGCAAATTGTGCCATTAGAAATTCCTTACCTAGTCTTTAAGCCTACTCTGAAGACCCAACATCTAACATAATAATGTGCCATCATGCTGAATTTAACCAACTGATATTTTTTTATGATATTTTCGCATTGGACAGAAGGATAATGTTATCCATTGTACTGCTCTTGAGGTAATTAGCGGAAACATATATTCTCATTTTTATTTTTCTTGGTGGTTTAATCTTAGGCTTTACTTTATTTTGTTTCTATTATATTTTTCTAGGAATTAAAGTATAATATTTATAACAATATTATAAATGATTTGTATTGTAGTGTATCACATTTTACACTGTCGGTTCGATTCAGCAAACATTTTTACGTTCATATTTAATTTAGGAATAGGTGCATTAAAATTGTACAAAATTCACTTTTTGTTATTTTGTAATTTTTTTGGATGAAAAATTCATTTGGTTAAAGTGCATTTCTTTGTGATGGAGTTGATCTTGGCACGATACATTTTCGAAATTTAATTTGCCTTGAAATACCGAGTTCTAAAATTATGTTATGTGTATTATTTAAGTTACAAGTTACAAATAAAAGTACTGAATGAACTTGAAAAACATCCAAAAACTAAAAAGTAAAGAAACAAATTTTCAATGTTTTTTTTATTTTTTTAGTTTCCTTGTGCCTGATATTATTTAATGGGCGTAATGCATAGCGAGTGTCTAGAAAATTGCTTTTGGGGTAATACTCAGCATACTAAAAGGCTACTCCAAATGTCTAAGAAAATATGAATTTGTGTTTTCTTATAGCAGATTGTAAGGGTGGAGAAAAAGGCCAAAAGTTTTGAATTTCAGCACTTAATTCTTTGACCAACTATAGAAAAAGAAGTGGCTATGGATTTGTTGATGTTACAATTTAATACATCAATGTCTAGCTTCATTGACCTTTTGATCTGGAAAGTCGTTTTCCCGTAGTTAATGGAGTATTTGAAGTGCGGATGTAATGAGAGTGAAAATCCGTCATTTGACAGTTTTATCCCGCTGAGAGTAATTGATTTTACAGCCTCAGTATTTATCATTTATATTAATTAAAACTTTTATTTATTCTACTTATTTTATTTTGCAGTTTGAATTACATGAATGATCTGGAAATTCTGGATAAATTATTGAAAACGTACGACCGGCGGGCAACCCCAACTCATAACGATGGTTAGTGGTTTATGTTATTAGTTTGTTTTATGTTGTAATTATTGCTTAAAAGGTTTAGTATTGATGCTTTTAATTTATTTTTGTTTGTGCAAAACCAAAGTTGTTGACTTTAAAATATTAAACCCAGTAGTCAACAAGCAATAAATAGCAATAATAATTTAATTTACGTTGAAAGACGGTTTCGATATTTATATCAATTGACATTTTACTCAAGTATATAAACACATTAAAGATTTTTCATTTCTAAGGAAGCAAAACTTTTTTTTCTTTTTTTCTTTTTTTCAAAAATTTTTCCATAAATATATTGATTGGCAGGGTTCGACAAATCCCATTCAGCTTGCTTGCCCGTAGAGATTACAAATTCTCAGTTGGCGAATGGCCCAAAATAGACAAAATAGAATGGATTTAATTATTGGACATCCAAGTAACGAGAATTAAAAATGTATGATTCATGTACTCAACAAATTGTAACATAATAAACAATATTACTTAAAAGTACTGTTGTTACTTCTGTTCTTCTGATTTATCTGATACTAGTGAATACCCGGTTCTTTGTTTTAGCTGGTAATGAGGTGTTGATTTTATGGATACGTAAAAGTCATTTGAAT
>JAQFZU010000093.1:0-54137 GCA_034696185.1 Henia vesuviana
CGATATTTTTCCTTCTTTACTTTATATTGTAAAATTGAAGCTGATTAATACTATTTTAAATACATTTCTACAAATTTCAATTTTCCAATAGTATTTTTTGTCTCCAGTGTTTAAAATTTATTAATCGAAGGTTGTTTGCACTATTTTGTTCTCGAAAGTGTAAATTAATTAACAATAAATTTGTTTTTTTTGTTTTTTAATTTTGATGATTAAAATATTGATAAAAATAAAATTTTAACTTTCGTTTGGGAATAAAACCGAGCCATTATCGGCCCCAACGACAACATTTCGAAATCGAATAGATACTGGTATGAAATTCATATTATTTGTTCGAAATAATTCCAAAGTCGCAGCCTCGATTCGTCTATCGAATGGGAATCCCATTGGTCTTGCATCGGGGTATCTATCGTTTAATATACCGCAATAACTCGCTGCATCTTGGCATTTATTCGGTGTTGATCCCTGAACCTAAAATTTTAAAAGAAAATTTATTTTTAAAAATTTGAAAAATATAAAAATAATTTAATTTACTCGATCCTCTCGCGCATTAGTGACCATAACGAATAATTGGAATTCCATTCCGTCCGGTTTACCCCGTGGGATGAGCAAATGATCGGGCAAACCGCAACTACAATAACTTTGTTCGTCTTCTGAAGGTGTTGTTCCATCTTGAGATTCTTGAACCAATTGCGAGAAATTTTTCTGAGTTGGGACCGTAACGTTGGATTGTGTTGATTGACGAGTTACGGTGTTACTACCGGGATTTACTAATATCAAAATGTAAATATATAAAATCCAGTATTTAATGACTAAATTAGTGATTTACGAGTCGCAACGAATTTATCTAATTCGATAAACAAATGTCGTTGATCTTCCATTTGGAATGGTTGCTGTATTTCGTTGATAGATGGTGCTATGTATATACGTATCATTCCTTCGACAGCACTCGAAGAACCGTTTTCAATAATGATTGTATAAGTAAATGTCTCGTGTTGTAAATGCTGAGTTCGTATCTAAATAAAATTGGAAATTGATTTTTGGAATTTTTAATAAAATTAATTTTTAATTACTCGAACGGCAGTTGCACGATTGAAATTAATTCCTCGCTGTAATTCGATCGTTCTCGTTTGCCAAAATGTCATTAGGACATTTGGTCGAGTGCTCGTGTTACCCTGAACAGACACGCTCTGAATGTTCACATTGTTCCATTGGAGTTGTTGTGGTGTGTATGGATTAAGCGTATTTTTATATTCTTGAAAAATCTGATCAATGAATTTATGCCATTGGTAAAACACTGGATCGCGCATTGCAGTAGCGGAATCGCCCATTACACCCATTTCTTCCTGTAAAACCAAAATGAAAAAAATCAATAAATTCGTTATAATTATAAAAATCGTACCCTAAATCGTTCGTCCGGATCGTGAATACGCGAGATTAAATCGTGACCCGAATTGTGAAACTCGCCATAATAATTGGTATTCGGACCAATGTCGGCCGGTTCAACTATTTCACCCAATATATTAATACCTGTAGATTCGTCGTAAGGCTCGATTCGACCGTCGGCCTAAACAAAACGAAAATTAAATAAATTTAAATTTAATTAAATATAAATAAAATACCCGACGATATGAGCCCTCGTGTATTGAATTGATAATGCGATTATACCATGTCTCTAAGCGATGTACAGGCACAGTCGGAATGTCTTGTAATACCATATTAAGTGGTCGCGATGCATATTCCAAGCCCGAAATTTCATTGTTTAAATGCGGTGCGTAACCGACCTAATAAAAACAATTAAATAACCATTGGATAAATCTCCCATTTTAATATACACACATTAATCGGTTGATCCCAGTTATCGTACGGTTCGACTCTATTCAAGTTATGCGATAATCGTTCGCAGTCGTATCTAAAATAGAAATAATTTTTTTTAATATTAATTTATTGATGATGAATATTTAAACGTACGTACCTTGCTATCATTTGTTGATGCATGTAATAGAATAATTCGCCTTTCCTATCTTTCGTACCACCTAAATCGGGTGTCCACGCGAATGGGTACACGATATGCCAATGCCAATGATGGGCATTGAGTGCGAGATCTTCTCTCCAATAAGCCAAACGATGCTCGATATCACGGTCGTTACCAGTGAAATCAAGGCCTAAATTGATGGGCTGGAAAATTTTATTTGATTTAAATCGTGTGAAAATTCGAGGAATGTTTGAATAAAACCTCGGCTTGGGTCTCCGGGGTTCGTCGTTCAGAGTTACGCGCGTTACTCACGAGCGGTGCCGGGATGAATTTCATCGGTAAAACTTCTTCGATCGGTGGAAGACGAACGTTTCTCATGGCTGGTTTATGCAAGGTAAGAATACTCGATACGTAAACGAACATTTGTTCGTTGATGTGGTCGCGTAAAAATCCTAATGCGAGAATCATGTCTCTATCGTCGGTCATCCCTGTAATTTTGTAAAGGTAAGAAAATGAGATTTTAAGATTAATGTAAATATTTTACTAACCCATAAGTAATCTTAAAACTCGCATTGCTTCGGCCATATGAGCTTTATTAAATGTCGAAAATATTCGTCCGCGAGGTAAAATCCCAATCCCGGTTAATCTCGGTCTTAATCTTTCGCCCGTTGCGGCTAAATCTCGATTATCTAATACTGGACCTTCAGCGAATGGTCTTTGCTGTTAATTATTAAATTTAAAATGATTTTTTTATATTTTAGTAAATTTTAATTTAACTCACGAAATCGGCTCTTCGATCCAAGGGTTCTGAAACGTGATCCCAGAGATCCAACATGACTCGTTGAAAATTAAGGGTCATTTTCGTTGCTTTCTTCTTGCTTTTGCTGTAATTTTGTAATTATTTATGAATAAAATAAAGATGATTAGAATTGAAATGATTACGGGAAAAGCCATGATAGAAATTTGCACAATGTTTGACCCATACTTGCCTTAATTAATAGCCAGAAATTTGTGGATAAATTGAAATGAAATGCGATTTTATATATACTAAAAAATTAAAAATTAACGCATGCTCAGTTTGGATATTTTCAGGAAATTTTTTTTTAAAACATCCATTGGAAGTTAAAAGGTGCAGTTTATTATTTAGATATAATTTTGGTGTGTTTATAAACAACCTGATTTGTACTGAGAATAAAATTTTATATTTATATAAATTGGCTCAAAAACAGGACATGTTATTTCCTTTGCAATGACAAGTTTTTTTTTAATTAGAAATTTGTAATAAAAAATAATTTAAAAATATTTCAAAGACTTAAATAACATTTTCCGATATTATTTAGATTTCTCATTTTACTAATAAATAAAATCTACAATTATAAATAAAAAAAAATCTTTTATCTTATTTTTTTTTTAATTATTCGAATTTAAATCCACGTCCGCTTCTTTCTCCATTAGCAAATGGTCTTTTTGGTGTTTTTGAAACCAATGTTCCACTTTATATAAAATAAATTTATTTTTTAAATTTTAAACAAAAAAATTAAAAAATACTCACTTTCGCAATTTGAACAACAATAATACCGAGGTTCTAACCAATTTTCATTTACACATCTAAAACAAATTTTAAAATTAAAATAAATAATAATAATAATAAAAATAATGGAAATTTCAAAATTACCGTTTACATTTTTTGTATGCATTTCGAACCAATTCTACATTACCACATCGAGCGCATTGATGTCTAGTTCTATGTAATGTCTTTGCAATTACTTGAACTTTATTCGGTGTTAATTTCGGATTTGATGGCGACTCCATTTTCATCTCTTTCGGCGGTGCTTCGTTAAACTAAAATTTGAAAAAAAAATCCGTTATAAATAATTTTTTTAAAATTTAAATTCTCACCATATTAAAAGTTAAATATTCCTTTGGAGCATTTGGTAACTCATCAGCAACATCGACTTCCAATCTTCTCTGTTCTCTATGAGTTTTCAATACCTCGGCGATATTTTGCCTTAATAATGGATGTTCGGTTCGTGCCACATTATCGGGAGTTATTTTACCTTGATTTTTCGGCCATTCGCTGATCCACGGGATGTGTTTCGCTTGATTAACGCCTAAAAGCAACAACAAATTTGTTCCCCATCGTTTCATAATAAAATTTTCTAATAATCCCGGCTTGAATTCTGGATTGAAATATAATTTGGGAACGGACCAATAATTTGGACAACTTTTTGTTGTTTCTTTAGACATCAACCAATTGTAAAAAACTTCACATAAAGATGCGCCAAACGCCATCTCGGAACATTCTTGTAGCTGAAATAATTATATATTTTAAATATAATCTTTATATTTAATTTTACATTTACCAATGTGTAAAATGATTTTTTCGACAAATTCAGATCTTCATTTCCTTTTTCTTCTACGATAATCAATTTTTATTAAATTTATCAAAACGACTCAATTATTCATTTACCCGAGACTTTTAATCTTGCAAGTGCGGTTTCCAAGCAAAATTTAATTGCATCGTCAACTGAACCGTGTAAAAATTGTTCGTGGATATTAATATTCGCATAACTTTTTATATCAGGCCATTGTTCTTGTATCTAAAAATTTATTTCATTTAAATGTTTATTTTCTATTTATGAGGACTTACTGCTTTTAAGTCATTGCAGCCTGGATTCAGACAAAATTTTAACCAAACTCGAAACCAAAATGTGAGACCCTGGAATATTATATTTGAGGAATTAAATTATTATATTATAGGAATTTTTATTAATTACTTGTTCTCTTATCATTTTTTCAAATGCTGCTACTCGATTGAATACAAAATTAGGCCCACAGCCATTTTTTAGTATTATTGTGTATGGTGATTGAGCTGGTTCTTGGTTTAACCGCACAAACCTCATAACGATTGAATTTTTGCTTGAAATATTTAATAAATAAAAGCTACGCAAAAAATTTTGATTTAGTCTGAATATTTTTATGGTACTTAGAACTTAATACATGACTGGGCCTAAAAGTTACAAAAAATTATTTTATTGTTTTGATACGTTGGTTACAACTCCAACAATGAACTGATAATTCGTTTATCAATGAAAACATTACGTAATACTGTTTTTTAAACATTTTATTTACATTAAAAATAACAATCAAGTTAATATTTCGATTTTAATTTAAAACCGAAACTCACGAAGCTTGAAAACAAACTGACGTCACATATTAACGAGTTGTGTCTTGTTGTGACGTCACGAGCTGAAAATGATGGAGGACGAAAACACAGACGATGATTGCTTGCTAGTCTTTACGTTAACAAGCTTACCTCATGAAGTTCTCGAAGTCATCTTTAGTTATTCTAATATATTAATCAAGGATTTAGGCACACTTCAATGTGTGTGTAGCAAATTTCGTAATGTTACTAACAGTAACAAAATATGGAAATTTAAATTTCAACGTAGGTGCGTTAAATACTTACTCAGTTTTAAATAACCTCTGTAACTTTTAAAATTTATTTTTTTTTAGGTGGCCCGAATTGATGTATTGTTACAATAAAAGGGATATTCAATATTCGTGGAAAAACGAATGCAAATATAGAATTCATTGCGGTCGAAGCATCAGAAAAATGGTTTTAAATTTAAAAAAAAAATGAAAATTTCTACAAACTAAGAATTTAATTAAATTTTTAAGATAAGTGGAATGTCGAAACTACATTTTAAAGACGAGGAAATATCGAACGAATCTTTTATCGATTTACAACAACTAATGGAAGGCCACGTTCACGGATATGAATTTGCAATCGACGAATTAATGGCGATTATAAATGACGGGGAAAAGTGAGAAAATTAATTTCCCGCGACAGAAATATTAATAATTTCCTTCTTAATAATTTCCTAGGGATTCAAATCTTACCGAGAAATATTACGTAGAAAAAGCATTACGTTATGCAAAACACATTTACCTCAAATCTCAATGGGAAACATTTTTAAGTCTCGATGCCAATTCCCAAGTCCCTGAAATCGGTTTGTTAGTATTAAGAAAATAAAAATTATTAAATTTACTAAAATTAATATAAATTTAGGGATCGTATTATTGGCTCAATGGTGTCAGCCGATAGTTACAGTTAATCAAGACTCAATCTCGAAGCAATTAGAAGATTTAGCTTGGCAAGTCGTGAATGAAATCTCTCGTAAATATAAAAAACATCCTTTAGTCGATCTCAAGGAGTTAATCACCATGAGTAATATCGAATTAGCGTTAAATTAAATGAGAAATAATTAATTTTTAATTTGAAAATTTATTTTAAGGTACAAAATTGGTCGAATCGGTTTGGAGTCCAGCTCATTGTCGATCGATTTTGGAATCAATGAACGAAGTTTTGTTTCATCAACTCAATTTTGAGGGAAATCGTCAAAATTTTCCCGAAGCTGATAATACTTACATAAACAAAGTACGTTTTAAATTTAAAATTTGTAATTAAAAATACTAAAAATTTACTAAAAACCAATTTTTAAAGGTTTTAGAGCAAAAATCGGGTAGTGCAATAACAATGTGTATATTATACGCATCGATTGCACAACGACTCGGAGTTTTATGCGAACCCGTGAATTTTCCAGCGTATTTTTTACTTCGTTGGAAAGAACATCCGACGTAATTAAATACTAATTTAGAATTAAAAATTTTATTATTTAATTATTTTTACGATCTTAGATTGAGTGGTGGCCAAGAATACACTTACATCGATGTATTTAATCGAGGTAAATTTATGCCTGAACAAGAATGTGTTTCGGTTCTCCCCAACTCTTTTGTATTAACTCATTCAGTTTACGACGCTGTGCCTTCAATAAGAGTAAATAAATAAACTGAATTTTTAAAAAAATATTAAAATTTAAATTTTTAGTTACTTCAACGAATGGCGCATAACTTAGTAGCGATTGGACGACAACAAAACAATACGAGCGACTGCTTTTTGTGTCTACGAAATGCGCTCGAATTAGTCCTCTTGTTGCAACCCGAAGACACAGACTCACGTTTGTTATTGGCTCGAGTTTATTTACATTTGAATATAAATTTAGAGGAAGTTTTAACGATTTTACAACATATTCAAGCGACTGATCCAACTCGATGCGGTATTGTCGCTTACATGTTTCAAATTTGTCAAAGTAAATTACAAACGAAACGAATGGATAAAAACATCCCCAAAGTATAAAATTAATTAATTTTAAATTAAATTTTAATTTTTTTTTTAAGTAGAAAGTCGAGGTTAAAAACCGTCTTTCGGGCGTGCAATTTGCTGTAGGAATGATAATGATACATAAAAGGTATAATTATTCGTGCGTTATCTACGGATGGGATTCCGAATGTGCTGCCGACGACGATTGGGTGGTGCAAATGGGGGTAAATAATTTATCGAAAAAACGGTATCAACCCTTTTATCCCGTTCTAGTTAACGACGGTTCGGATCGTTATGCAGCGCAAGGTAAATTTTAAAAAAAATTTTAATATTTGAATTTATTTAAAAATGAATTTAATTTACTTAGAAAATCTTGAAATGGTAGCCGAACCCATTTGTTTAAATCACGCCGAAATCGGACGATATTTTTCGGCTTTTAATGGCAATTATTATTTACCGAACGAAGAGAAAGCGAACGAATATCCAGGCGACGAATCGGCGCGTGATGCTTTAATACGTGAATATTACAATTTATAGTTTTTATTAAATTTGTAAAAAGTTCATTGTAATTTATTAATCGAGAATTCTATTAGAAATTTAGAATGAATTGGACATTTATTTTTAAATATTAATTATTAAATTTAAAAAAAAAAATTTTTTTTTGGGTTTTTTCTAATATACTTTTTAATCGATATTAAAATTGTTGAACACAAATCGATTTTCTGAGCGCCGAACATTGAACTTCATCGATATAAATGGAATTTTTCTTAATTTTGATATCGTCCGCAACTTCTAATTTATTTTTAATCAATCGATGTAACATATGCTGCGACTAAAATTTTAAAAATAAATTATTTTCAATTTAGAAAAATATTAAAATGAAAAAAAATTTACCTCTCGGACTTTATCCTTTAAGTTTTCGATTGATTCAGTTAACTGTTGAACTTCAGCATTGAGATGAATGTGCGGACTATCGATACACGCTTCGACATTTGGTCTTTTAGTCCTTAAAGTCAATCGAGTTTGAGCCAAAGTGAGTGGCCGTTCGATTTCGCGGATTGTTTTGAGTAAATTCTCCAACGTGAATTGAATTGCATTTATTTGTCTTTCCAATTCCGCATGTTCGTCTTCCAAACTCGAACAAACAGCTTTTTGTTCACGAATCCTTTCGTAAAACGCTTGCTCAGTTGTTTTAAATTGATATCGCATATCGGTAGCAGCTTGACTTAAAATCCCATCGACGACTCCACGCAATTGAAGTGTGTGATTCAATTCTGATTCGGCTTTGGCCAGGATTGTCATTGTCACTTTTTGCCAATCGTGGATTGTAAAATCCCTTTAAAAATTAATTTCAATAACAAAATAACAAAATTTAAAATTTAAAATTACCTAACTTGGTTATGTGGCATCAGTTGTTTATCCGATGGTGGTAAATACTTTTCGAGACTTACTCCAGCGTTATCCAATAAACCTTTAGTATGGGGTGTCATGTGCGCCGCGAAATTATCGACTCGTAATGCTATTGTTTTATCGGTGAAATTATTTTCAATAAAATATCGAGCTTTTCTATTCAATCTAAGAATCAAAATAAAATTAATAATTAATAATAATTAATTTTTTTTTATTGCCGAATTTGTTCGATTATTTCTTCTTTGGTTCGTTGGAACATGGCTTTAACTCCCATAAGAACATCTCTTTCTTTTAAAAGTTGTTCTTGTATTTCATCGTGAGTGAGATCAATTCCTTCTCGTTGGTCTCTATATAAATTATTGTTTTGTAGGTTTTGAATTTGTTTGTTGTTTAAATGATACCTTAAAGTCAAGCATTGATTAACAATGTCTATATATGGTCGTACATTTTCAATGGCTAAATCCAATCGAGTTTTATACATGTTTAAATGGTGGATTTCATCGTTTATATTCATCTGCCGTCTGCCCATTTCTGCTCTCCAATAATCGACATCGTCGATTCTGAGTTCTAAATATGTAAAATGATTTATTTTTGTTTTTATTTATTCTAAATTTTGACTTTTACCCAATTCCTTGTTGACATCGGCCGCTGTTGCCGATGTTAATTGACGAGTATTGTCGCAACATCGATTACTTTCGGCTACGAGACGTTCGGCTTCCAATCGACTCAGTTCTGAACGATTGAATCGAAGTTGTTTTGCCAATAACCAATCGCTCGCTGTGAATTTCTGAGGAACTGTCACGAGTCGAGCCATTTTTCAACTTTTCCAAATGCAATTTACCAATCGAAATATGGGGTTTCAATGATTTGTGGATTGAAACTTTAAATTTTCAATATAATAAAAATCTAATAAAAATAAGATTTTTGATTAAAAGTGATGTAAAATATCTGAGTGCTTATTAAACGGAGAGATTTTTAGAGGACAATGATCTCTAGAAAATTCCCCTTAGCAACTGTTGCTACAACAAGTTGTAGTTTGTAACGGAATTTTAGATTTTTTTAAACTTGATTTTCTTAATTTTATTCAAATTGAGCTTTCTAAAAATTTTCACTTATTTTTTAGAAAAATAATTAGTTACGAGGAAAATTTTCAAAACATTTATTCATAGTAATATCAATTTTTAATCAACTTTACGGTAACCATAACAACAAGAATCCTACACTCACTAGACTTATTGCAGCCGTCTAGGGTTAATGTTAAGATTTTTATCACTTCAGTATGGAAAATTATTTTTTATTTAAACAAGAGAAAGATCCAACAAAAAACTTACATTGATTTCATTCATTGATACTATAAATATCCGAGAATAACGAAGAAATTGTATTTGATTATATATACAGCTCACGACTAGTAAGGTTTTAAATTCAAAACAATTTAAAATGAATTTATAGTAATTAATTATTATTTTCTAGATTTAAAAATGTACGAAATACTGAGAAGGATGAGTGCTGGAGCGGATACTGAGTTAGAGCAAGATGCAATGCTCGATTTGACCAAACTTCAACGTCAGTATCGTATAATGGAAAATGATAAAAAAGCATATATCGCCGAGACTTTTAATCTAATTGAAAAACAACAGTAAGAATTAATTATTTAGTGTTGTTTTCCCATTAAATAAACAAAGCAATGCAGCAAAGTTTTACGCATTTTGATTTTTTTTAAATTTCAGTAAATTAATTAAAGAACTGGAACAAGACAAAACAAATTTAGATTCAAGTTTGGATATAAGTCGCAGCAATCAATATTTATCGAAAGACGTTGATAATTTTTTAAAATTACGAGATTTACTCGCACAAAAAGACGAATATAACGAATTTATAAAATCGGAGCGAAGTAAAGTGAAATTATTGGGAAAGGAAGTAAGAAAATTATTTAATTATTTTCTCAATCGATTTAAAGAAAATAAAATATTTTTCCCTAAGGAAAAACGTGTACAAAAGCAATTAGACGGCGAATGGCGAAGAATCGGTGGTAAAAAAGCGTATCAAGAACGAAATTTAACATTAGCAACTAAATGTAAACGTACTGAAAATATATTGGATCACGTAAAAAAAAATCCCAAATCTCGAATTTGACATTTATAATCTTAAATAATATTTTATTTAGGCAATGAAAGAATATAATCGATTTTTAGCAGCAAATCAAAGACTTCGAGCAGATATTAAAAATTTATTAACAGTAAGAAGACAATTTAATCTCTTACATGGGAAATTAAGTCAATATTTAGATGTAACTAAAAACGATATGAATCAAACAATCGCATTAACAACTCAAGCATTCGATCAAAGGTAAAAACCAAATATTTCATTTCTTAATAAAAATCACTAAATTAAATTATTTACATTGCAGAGACGATTGTCAAACGAAAATGCAAAATTTACGCGATCGTTGGGAAAAAGACGATGCTCAATATCAACAAGAATTAAGAGATTTACAACGAACACTTGCTCACGATCAAAACCTCACGACATTCCTCACACACAAATCAGACGATAGACCGATTCTTTTGGGCAAAAAAGCAGCTCAAGGAGGAGGAAGAGATTTCGAAAATAATGTTGAATTTTATCGAAAAGCTTTTAATAAAATCGCAGCTTTAACGGGCGAAGAAAACATCGAAGCATTGGTCGAGAGAATTTTACGCACCGAAGAGGAAAATTTCGCACTTTTTAACTACGTTAACGAATTAAATAGAGAAGTAATTAAAAACAAAAATTTAATAAAATTTAAAATTAAAAAAAAAAAATATTAAAGATTGAGCAATACCAAGCATCGATTCAGCAATTAAGGAGCGAAATCGTCGATTTAAAAAATCACGGTCAAGAAAGGGAAATAAATAGACAAGAGGAGATCCGTGATCTCGAAGTTAAATATTAATTAAAAATATTTGATTATTTTTTAAAAAATTAATTTAAATTTTAGACACAATTAGAATCACAAACGCAAGAGATGGATAAAGCTGAAGAGAATTTACGTAAATCGAGAAAAGCATTTGAAGGTTTAATTGATGGCATTCAAGGGATTTTTGATATCACAAATTCGAAGAATTTGGTCGACGAAGGGGCTTTAGAGGATGGAATTGTCAACGAAAGAAACATTATGGCATTTATGAGCGCGATCGAACAAAGAGCAACTCAATTAACACTTATTAACGAATACCTCGCTGCTAAAGTATTTATTAAAAAATTATTTAAAATCAAAATTAAAAATGTAATTTTATTCCAGCTTCGAGACGGGCCTAAAATCGGGCGAGTAGCATCAGAAAAATTATCACCTAAAATCGAATATACAATTCAAACGCCTGCAATTACGTAATAATATAATTCATATTTAAATTTTAAATTAAAAATTTTATTTAACAGAGAACTCGATATCGAAGACGATGAAATTCCGAAACCGATGAAACGAGTCGAGATTCAAGATTTAATCGAAAGAGAACGAAGAGCAACAAAATCAGCAAAATCAACTGTAAGATTACCAACAAAAGCCAAAGAAGGTTCTAAAAAGAAAGCAGCCACAGCTCGGTTATAAAATATTTTTATTATTTCATTTTCATATCTAAATTTTTAAAAAATTTACATTTTCAATTACTTTTTGGCTCAAAAAAAAAAATGCAAAATTTCCAAACCCGAAATTAAACACGAAAATTTATTTATTTTCTCATTTTTATTTACGTTAAATTATACACAGAAGATGCGGGTGATGGTCCCGATTGAGATCGTCGAGCTTCGTTAACAATAAATTGTAAATCTTTGATAACTTCTTCAATCTAGAAATCTACAAATTTAATTATTTTAATTAATAATAATTAATAATTTACCTTCAATAATTGTTCGCCAGTGTCTTCAACCAAGGGAGCACCTTCAAGGACCATTCCTTTTTTTGGTATTTTCATTATAATTTGGTACAAATTGTGACATCCCCTGAAGAATATCAATCATTAAATGTTAAATAATTGTTGGGTTTACTAAATAACATTTTAATTTGTCCTAAAATCAACGTTTTCTTAGCCGCTGTATTCTTAATGTACATCCACGTATTTTCGCATTGCAATGCTTGCATGTGGGCATCTTCAAATTTATTTTGTAATTCCGATAATTTATTGTTATAAGCCAACATTTGTGTTTGTTTTTCCTTAAAAATAACTTTTATATATATTTAGTTTAAAAATGTTTTTCATACTTACTTCAGAGAAAGCCATTATATGTTGTTTGATTTCGTCGATCATGTCTTGGTTTTTATGGTCACGTGCCATTAAATCCTTAAAAATTAATTTTTTTAAATTTTATTTTAGTTCGAAATTTAATATTACTTCGTATGTCGTTTTCAACGTTTCGTATCTTGCCATTACGTCACGGACTTGAGAAAACTAATTTTTTTTTTAAAAAATGCAAAATATTAATAAAAATATATAAAAATATAAATTTTTTACTTCTTCCGAATATTCCGAAACAGTTTCGAGATATTTAAGAAAAATTTTATATTTTTCAATTCTCGTTTTATTTTTCTGTTCGAATTGAAGCAACGAATCGTATTCTCGTTTTAATTTTTGAATTTCTTTATCTTTTTGCATTTGAACATTTCGTTCTTCTTGAGCTTTTAATAAAGCTTTGTCACGTTTTTCTTGATTTTCCTATAAAAATACGAAATAAATAAAATATTTCATTTTTAAATGTATAAATAAATTATTTAAAACCTTTAAAAAACGGTCGTATTTGATCATCCATTCTTTAATCGCTTGTTCTTTCCTCGCTAATTCGTTCGATCGATGCTCGTGAGCATCGATATTCGTATTATATTCCTTAAAAAATTTAATTTTTTTATAAAATAAATTATTTTTATTTTAAAAATCTAATTACCAATTGCTGCGCTTGCAAATTCTGCTCACTTATATCCAAATTCCTTTGGGTTTGCAGCAATTGAGTCGATGTATGCAATTGAGCGCTGGCTTCTTCGGGCATACGACTGTAATAATTAATTAAATTTCAATTAAAATATATTTATTCCTATTTTATCTACACTTTACTCACATCAAAACTTCCTTTTGAAACCGAATTTTAAAATATTCGTCCACATCATTCCTCGAATCACACATTTTGCCAAAAAATTTCCAGAACCTCAAAACCAAATCAAAACAAACGAGAAAAGCGTCGTCGTAACTAAGCAACAGGCCCTCACTCGTCAAAATTCCCAACTTTACACTCCCTCTACCGTCAAATTTCACAACCTTCGTTTTACATACCATACCTAGTTACGTTTTCAACTCCAGTTCGTAACCAGTAATAATATCTGCGCATGTGAGACCCGGTATTTGCGTCACCTCTCAAGGAAAACATGGACGGCGTAGGACCTTGCGGACCGCTCGACGATACGGGCGGGATACCTTAAGCCGCGAATTTGTATTCGATGGCATGTCGGCGAAGTTTCGTAGTCTGGTAAGTGAGAAACCTTATAATTTTAGCATGGGGAATACAACGAACGAGTTGTTTAATCGGGATTAAGTCAAGAGATTCAGTTACCATAGCAGCGAGTTTTCGCATGGTTTATGACATTATAAATAAACCACTAGAGAAATGAAAAAAAAATACATAAATTTTCCATAAATTTAAAAATTAGACAAATTTTAACTCAAAATAATCTAAAACCAAATAATTTATTTTTAAAAAAAATTTAAAAATTTAATTTAAATAATTTAAAAAAAAAAATTAAACGTTTTAAACGTGTTCGAGGCTATTGTAAAATACACAAGAAATATCGAATGTGGTTCGTCATTATAAGTTAGTAATTGACAGAATTATTTACTTTGCGAAATAATTTGATAGATGATTTAAACTGAGATAACGAGAAATAATTAATTGACGGTAATTACATGTTATCCCCAGTCTATTTAATGTAATGAAATGTGATAAAAAATAATATTTTTTTAAATACAATTTTTAAAATTTATTTAATAGGGAATTTCAATGGTCAAATTATAAACGTTATAATTACATTCAAAATTAATACCGACTGCTATTTATCACCAGGATCAGGAAACGAGATTAAATTCGAATAAATTTTATTAAATAAAATTCTTATTTTACCTTTTAAAAAATGTTGGGTTTTGTAACGGTCGAATTTGGCGTTGATTTCGGTGAGTTTCGCGGATGCGCAGAGTCGGTTAATTTTGGTCGACGAATCGAGTAAAAATGTGTTTTTTTTTAAAATAGGGATTTTTTTAATATTTTTTTTTTTAAATGAAGTAATATGGGATTTGGAGGTAATTGTTGGGGTTGTGTAAAATGGTGGAAAAATGCGCAACGACGACTTGTGTTTGGTGTAGGGGCGATGAATGACGCTCTTTTCTCGTTCGATCCGTTTGTGAAAATGTCAAAGGTACAACTGCAGATTAAGACTAGCGACACGCAGTATTGAGATGTGAGTTCGAGATGTATTTATTTGACGATTAATGAAAGTGAGAAATTAAATTTAAACTCATTTGAGAGATAAACGAGGTTTAAATGGGAATAAATGAAAATGGTTGTTTGTTTGGGTTTGAAAAATTTTTTAAATTAAAAATAAAAAATATTTTTTAATTTTTTTTTTTTTTTTTTTTTTTAAAAACTAGAAGTTCGTTAATTAACTTCAATTAATTTTAATTACACGGTTTGTTATTGTTTTTAAATCTCATAAATTTATTTTTAAAATGAAGTTTCGTCATTTTATTATTTTTATGAATTTTTTTTTAATGAAAAACTTCCTTTGTTTTTCCATTGGATTTTTTTTCTAAGAAATAAAATATTTATTTGTTAAATCTAGAATAAAATCATAAACAAAATTGAAAGTTTGATTAATTTTTTTTATCATAATTTTCTATTTATAAAATCGAGATCTGTTTTGAACAATTTAAAACTTATTTCATTTAAATGTAATCGTAATAAAAAAAAAACAATGAGGTCATGGTTACATAATTACGTACACAGTACATAAAATTAGGGTCAGTGGGACCATTTTCCTTACACAATTCACTCAAATTAGTTCTCTCAAAGTGTTGGAATCATTTCAGGTCATTATTTTAAACCAAAAAATTAATTTTTAAAAAATTTTTAAATATCCTAATTATAATTGGAAAAAAAAATAATAATTTTTTAATATTTATCAGATGGCTCGTAAATTGGTTAACATCCAGCAGTAGTTTTGTTACTTTCACCTGAGCGAAAATGCTGATCAAAGAGTATAGAATTGCCCTTCCATTATCAGTCGAGGAATATCGAATTGCTCAGCTTTATATGATCGCTGTAAGTTTTAAATGTTTATTTTTTACAATTGATTTTATATTGTTTTTGCACATAGAAAAAGAGCCAAGAAGAAACTCGTGGAGCTGGCAGTGGAATTGAGATTTTGGTAAATGAACCATACACTCAAGGGGCTGGTGGAAGTGGTCAATTCACGCATAAGATTTATCATATTGGTAGTCATTTGCCAGGTATTTATTGATTAATTGATTTTTAGATAATTTATGCGAATGTATTTTGATTTTTGGATGTTAAAATTTTATTTTTTTAAATGGGATTTTTTTTTTTTAGAATTGAGAAATGCGTTGAAATTTGTTAAAATTAAATTTATATTTTATTTGGAATTTTTTTAATATTTTTTTTTTTATTTAAATTTTATAATTTAAATATGAAATATTTTTAAATTGAAATTAAAGCTAAAAATAGGTTGTCAAGGCAACTATTAATATTAAATTTATTTTCATTTCAATTATTCATAAAGGTTGGTTTAAAGCGCTATTACCAAAATCGGCTTTGACTGTCGAAGAGCGAGCATGGAACGCATATCCCTACACAAAAACCCGCTACACATGTCCATTTGTTGAAAAATTCAGTTTGGAAATCGAAACAAAGTATTTTAACGATTGCGGTAACCAAGATAACGTATTCGGATTGGATGAAAGCGATTTGAGGAATCGAATCGTCGGTAAAATTTAAAAAAAAATATTTATTCACTTCAAAGACAAAATTAAAAATAAATAAATAAAAATTATTTATTTAAACTTTAGACGTGATTGACGTGGTCAAGGATCAAGTATCGGGCGCCGATTACAAGAAAGAAGAAGATCCACGTTTCTACGTATCCCAAAAAACCGGTCGAGGCCCTTTACCTGAAACGTGGCTGGACGAATTTCAATGCAGTATGTGCAAGGGTCAGCAAGGACCACTTCCAGATGGCCGGACAATCATGTGTGCATATAAATTATGCAGAGTCGAGTTCAGATATTGGGGAATGCAGAGTAAAATCGAAAAATTCATTCACGACGTTGGTAAAATTAATTTAAAAAAAAATCTATAAAAATAATTTTTAATTTAATTAAAATTTATATTTTCAAGCGTTGAGAAAAACAATGTTGCGCGCGCATCGCCAAGCATGGGCTTGGCAGGACGAATGGTTCGGGTTGACGATGGACGATATACGACGATTGGAGAAAGAAACTCAGGATTTATTGGCCAAGAAAATGGCATCGACGAGCGAGACGAGTTTGAGCACGGTCCAACAAGAGGACGAAGAGGAGAGTTCGAGGGAAGATGGGAAAGTGACGTCATTGCTGATGACCGGCCAACAACAGGATACTTTGAACGTCTCTGGAAGAAAAGATCGAATTTCGATCTCCTCTCGGGACGAAGGCAAGTGGGCCACGCCCGTGCCATCACCGCGCAGTTCGCCGAAACCCTCCAAAGTTCGCGAACAAAGGCTGAACTCGGAGCCGAGAATTGGCTTTCAGGTGCCCATCGATGATGGTCGACGAAGGGTTTGGTCGAGAAGTAGCTCAAAAGCCACACTCAACTCCCCAAGTATTTTTTTTAAATTTAATTTTCTTTAAAAATGTTTTTGTTGTTGTCACGTGTCGGTGTTTGGATTGGTGAGGATAATTAATACTTTTGTAGGAAAACGGCATTGGGAAAAGGCATTGCTGGTGATCGAAGGCTGTTTATGCTGGTTTTTAAGTTTAGATTTACGACTTTGTTTTACAGTTTAATGACGATAAACAGTTGAAAAGAGTGATGCAATTTTGTTACTTTTATCTTTTTTCTAAATACATAAACTTTGCACGTGTTTATTTATAATTAAGTGTCCTTTTTCTAAATGATTCAAACTGCCAGATGTGGGGCTAGAATTTACTTGATTTTTTGGACGAGAACCCAAAAACTAAAGATAAAACACTTTGAAGGGAAAATAGATTTTTTATTTTTTTTTTTTTATTTTTTTTTTTAAATCGAAAGGTTCAGGATCGACTAAAAGTTTTGATTTGGCCGTCGCGAATTGGAGAATGGAAAGCATCGTTAGGGATTCAGGATCAAGTTCCGATGATGAATATTTTGACTGCGAAGGTAAAATTCAAAATTTATTTCACAAAATTACCACCCGTTGGCGCTACATTAAAAATGTCCGCGCGAGTTTTAAAAATCAAAAACGATTGGAATTTTGCATGCACGAGTTATTACCAACGATGCGTGAAAATTAATGTTGTGTTTTGCTATGTGGCTGATATTTTAAATGGTTTTCGGTCGAGTGCACAAATGTATGTTAACGACATTTTCACCATTTTTATTTTTTTTATCATCACAAAAACTCACTTTTTATTTATTATTTTAAATTCTATGCTTTACTTGTATTAGGAAGCGATGGATTGCCCACACCAGTCATAACATTGGGTAGGTTGAACGATACAAATTAAAACACTAGAATAGCATTTTTTAGCATGAAAATTCAGCTTTTGGCTTTGTAACAATTTATTTCTGTAAAAAAAAAAATTTAAATAAAAAAAAAATCGAAAAAATTATTAAAATAACAATTAACAAAAACGTGTGAAAAATCTTTTATTTATTTTAGACGATGATGAATATGCGAAACTTACTAACTGGAGTTCAGTGGAATTAATTTCAACCGATGATACTGAACTTGCATCACAACTTCCCGCATCATCAATCACGCATGGAGGTATATTAACTATCATTAACCAATTAAAAAGAATACTAAGAACATAATTATCCAATCACAGATAGTATATTCCACCATTCGTTTGTCAATACACTGAGCACCGAACGAGCGCGGACATTTCAAACGAGTTGCAGCATGGACCAATCGTTGCCTTGTTCTCCAACGCTCTCGCCGGCACATCAGGCTTGCTCGGTGAGCGTGTTTGTCCTCGTATTGCACGCGGGCAGCGTGTTGGATACCGGGGCCGATCACCTCACCAAGAAATCGGATGTGACGACGTTTCGTAGTGCGTTTGAGAATGTTATGAAAGTACATTATCCCAATATGATGGGACATATTGCCATGCGTCTCGTTGCTTGTCCCATTATTTGCAGCGAAGCTTTAGCTGTTCTTTCTAGGTATTAACGGGTTTTTTTTATTTTTTTTTAAAATTATTTTAAATTTAATTATTTTGTAGTTTAAGTCCGTACAGTTTCGAGTCGACGCCTTCGCCATCGGCGATCGATGGATCTTCGTCTCTTCACAACGATACGGTACCTTTAGGTGCCATTCCTTTATTCGCCACGGCACCACCGGAGTATCAAGAACAGGTTTCGAGGGTTATAATTACGGCTAATCAAGTTTATAACGAGTTTATTCATTCCGACGACGGTCAAGGATTTAATGGACAAGTATTTGTGGTTTGCTTTTAATTTAATTAAGTTTTTTTAATTTTTTTAATTTTTTTTAGGTGTGTATCATAGCCGATAGTGTTGGATCGATATTGGCGTACGACGCGTTATGTCGAGTATCTCAATACAGTAGTTGTTTCGGTAGTGAAAGTAGTATTTTGGAGCCCGATTTACCACCCGCGAGTCCAAGTGTGAGGGCACCGCGATCCAATCCACTCATTTCGATCAGCGACGGCAGCGGCACCGACGATGCCGTCGACGAATTGGTGGCGGATCAAGCCGCGCGACGTCGATATCAGAAGAGTTTTTCGCATCCGGGCGATGCGATGACTACCTCACTGACATCGACCACTTCGACCATCAATTCGTACGACATTCCATCGTCACTACAAATCCGCCATCTGCACGCGCCCGCACAGCGACGCAAGAGTTCGTGCTCGAGCGACCAATCGCACGGCTCCAAGTTAGATTTCGAGGTTCATGATATGTTCATGTTCGGAGCTCCTTTGAGTCTCGTTTTGGCTTTTAGAAAGTTACACACGTTTGACGACAAAATCGGTATATTTGGTAATTAAATTTTTTTTTTTAATTTATTTTTTGAATTATTATTTAAGCACCACCGATGAGGCCGATGTGTAATCAAGTCTACAATTTGTTCCATCCAACCGATCCTCTCGCATCTCGCATTGAACCGCTCGTAAGCGCTCGTTTTTCGATGGTTCAACCGGTGAATGTTGCTCGATATGCCAAGTACCCACTAGGGGATGGACAGCCTTATCATTTACGTGGGTTAATCGAGTGATTAAATTAAATTAAGTGAATTAAATTTTAATTTTAATATACATTTTAGTGGAATGCATTCAAAGCAATGCACATTTGTTCACGGATATGAGTGTGGCCAGTCTATGCAATCGACGCACATCGGAAGTGAGCATTCAGAGTAATATTTCAGGGATTATTGAAAACGTTCCATTGCAAACCATCACCCAACGTGAGATGATTCTTAATTACGAAATTTAAAATTAAATTAATTTTTTTTAAAATATTAAGTAACGCATAAATGGTGGGGAGTGAAACGAATAGATTACGCTCTCTATTGCCCAGAAGGTCTCGCTAATTTTCCCACAAACGCCCTTCCACATTTATTTCATGCTAGTTATTGGGAATCGAGCGATGTTATTGCATTCGTTATCAGACAGGTACTATCGTTTTTATAAAAATCTTTTAAATTTAATTTTGTATTTAATTTTACAGTTGGCTCGAGGTGATTCTTTGGTCGGCGCTGGATCCGAAGAAAAGGAATTTGCAACATTTAGTCCGACTCAACCTCGAGAAAAATGGTTGAAAAAGAAAACATCGGTTAAATTAAAAGTAAAAAAAAACAATTTAAAATTTTAAAAAATAAAAATTCCAATTTTAATTTATTTTGTAGAATGTCAGTGCCAATCACCGAGCCAATGACGTCATAGTCCGCGAAGGAGTAGCTCAAGTATTATCAGCCCGTTTTATGTACGGATCGTTCGATTTGGTCGCATTATCCGGCGAAAATGTTGATCTCCACGTCATGAACGAAATGGGCGAATGGTCTTACCTGAGTACCGAAACGACGGACAAAAGCGGCCGAGTCACCCACACGATCTCCAAAGAAAAATCGCTCGGTTTTGGCATTTACCCCATCAAAGCGATGGTCCGAGGCGACCACACTTCGGTCGACTTCTACTTAGCAGTTCTACCCCCGAAAACCGAATGCGTGGCATTCAGCATCGACGGATCGTTCACGGCGAGTGTATCCGTGACTGGTAGAGACCCGAAAGTGCGAGCCGGGGCCGTGGATGTGGTCAGACATTGGCAGGAACTCGGGTACCTCATTATTTACGTCACCGGTCGACCGGACATGCAACAACAGAAAGTAGTCGCTTGGTTGGCCCAACACAATTTTCCGCACGGACTCGTCTCGTTCGTCGTCGGATTATCCACGGATCCACTTCGACACAAGGCAGAACATCTTCGATATCTCATCAACGAGGTTTTTACGTACGACCCTTTTAAACCCTGAAAAAAAATTAATTTTTATTTTCAATAGGCCGATGTAGTGATTCACGCTGCTTACGGGTCCAGTAAAGACATCGCTGTATATACTTCGATAGGCATTAAACCCGATAGTATTTTTATAGTCGGTAAAGTTTCCAAGAAACAACATTCCTTAGCACAAGTAATCGATTAAATCATTTATTGATTCCTTAATATTAATTTTGAATTTAAATTAAAAAAAGATTTTAAGCGATGGTTACGCGGCACATTTGAGCGATTTGACCACACCCGGAGGTTCGAGACCGGCTCAAGGCAACGCTCGCATGATCATACCGAAAGGCTGTTTCGGATTAAGGGGACACGGAATGAGTTTGAGAAGACGAAGATCGGCAAAAAGGACCACTTCGTACCCGATTTCTGCCGCCACTGGACAACACCCGAGCGACAATTCGTTGTGGTCAAGAACTGCGCGACCGACGATGGGACAAAGAATTTAAAAATATTTAGTATTAAATTAACCACAAATGTTTTATTGTTTGATGTTGCAGTGCAACCAGAGGTAAAAAGAATTTTGTCTTTAACGAGAGAAACGAATGAATTAATGATGGCCATCGTTTCGTATGTGCGGGTCACACAAATTGATTGGTCGTGTGAGAGTGTGCATTTGTTTGTGCTCAATAAATTATTGCTTTTTTTTTCTTCTTATTTTTGCATAATGCAGCTCACAAGTTCGATAAATTACTGGGAGAAATCACCAATTTATTTATAAAAATGTATACTCCATTTATTAATTTTGGATTTTTATGTGCCATTTGTGGACTAAATCACAAAATCCTAAATTTAATTTTTTTTTATTATTATTAACGAATCATCTTCCTCCTTTTGTGCCTCGAAACTAAAAGCACAATTTAAAAAAATTTATTGTTGAAGTTGTAAAATTCGTATAATTGTCTTAATCAATTTAATGGTTGTATAAATTGTATTTTCCATTTTTTCTATGTATTATTTGTTGTGATGTTTGTTAAATGTATCTAATTAATTCATTTGAACAAATTTATGGTCATAATTCATTGCATTTATTTATTAATATTTTTTTTGAGGTGTTTTTTTTTTGGGGATTAAGTTTTTAAAAAATTAATTATGAAATATTGTTATTTATTAAACTTTTAATTGTTTATCTTTTATGCAATTTATATTTTACGATTGGTAATTTTGTTCGAGGCCTAGATTTATGTTGTGAATTTATTTTGTGGTTTGTGAAACAATAAATCAACGATTGAAAATTTTGATGTTAAAAAATGCAGTTTCTCATCGTTGCTTTTTCCATCCCGAAAATTTGTTTGTGCTCATAAAAATAAAAAAAAAAAGAATTTTAATCAAATTAGATGGTTAGTTGTAGATATTTTACTTGTAAATATATAATAACCGACAAGAAATTTATAAAATTTTTAGGTATTTTAATGCTTTTTAAATGTGGCAAAAAAACTGCATTTAAATTGTAGTTGTCTTAATCTGAAATATTTTCTTTTTTAAAATTATGGCAATCGAGTGAATATTTTTTTATTTTTCGATGTTAAACAAGTCCATAAATGAGTCCTGTTTTAGGACGTCATTTTTTATTTACAAATTCTCTTTTTAACTGTACAAAAGAAAAAAAAATATTTAAGCAATTAGATTACATAAGAAAGTAAAAGAAAAAAAATTTTCTTAAAATTCTTGTATAAAAATAAACAAATTATATTCAAAACGAAAGGAAGAAAATTAAAAAATTGTTGTTCGTCAAAACTTGAATTAAAATTCATTTACTAAATTTTACTCACGAATCGCCTTTTAAAAACTGATCCAGTCTATAAGTCATTGCAGTCGGCAAATTCGACCGCAGAAGTTGCTCTTCGTCAATGACATCACTCCGTTTATCGTAAACTGTGCTTATTCTTGCAAATGGATATGGCCTTTTCTTACTTTTCGTATTAAACCTTTGTAATTTTTCCCCGCGATAACCAAACCCTTTTTTATCCGACGGGTGTTGACCATCGCCCGTTAATGCATCGGCGATGCCTATAACAGTAGTCCCCAAACCATCGCCATCTTTCCATCCTTGTTTTTCCAACATTTTCCTACCGAATCCCTAGAAACATAAAAATTCATTTAAATTCTTTTAAATAAACTCAAATTAAAAATATTTTACTTTTGTATGTTTCTCAAACCCTCCCAACTTCTTTCCAAACACAGAACCAACTTCGATCCCATCTCGTAAACGTTTTTCGCGCCTCATTTGAATAAAATCACGAGCATCTTTATCACCACCACCTAAAAATCCAAAAAATTAATTAAAATAAATATTTTAAAAAAAAATTTTTTTAAATTTACTTTTCTCATAATAAACACTCATATCCAAATCCCAATCGTCCGAAGTCTTCGCATCAAAATCGCCTTCTTCTTCATCCCAATGTTGAGCATCGGTATAAAATACTAAACCACTTCCACCTTTTTCCCATTGCAATTCAATTTCCTCTTCGTATAAACGTTCTTTAGTTCGATCCTGTTGAGTTACGTCATTATGAAATGCTTCGTGTCGATCCCACTCTTCGCACTCGTCATCGTCATCTTCTTCCATTTCTTCAACTGATGAAATTTCATCCTTTCTTTTGCTGTATTTAATCGTGCGAATGAAATGATTTGTGAGTTGATGTCCAGTTGCAGTTAAAACTCTTTCTTCGTCTTCCGATTGGCCTATTACGACTTCACCGCCGTAATTATAAGGGACATTCGAGTATTTACGGTTGCCGCGACTCCTTGGGAATATTAAACCGAGTTTTTTAATTATCGTCGCTGGTAATTGACATGAACGAATTAAATTTAAAAATGTTTGAGTTGGTGTTCCGACGTTTCCATTGGGCATTACCGATGGTGGATTGAGTTCTGGGAGTTGGTCGAAATCAATTAGTGTCAAGTTTTCTCTGTTTTCTGGGATTTCTGTCATCTCTTTTTGCGTTAAGTAGATTTTATCTGGAATTTTTAAATTGGAATTTAAAAAAAATTTTTTTTTTGTTTTAATTTTTTTTTTACCTCGAATATTGAGTCGATCCAATTTGATTTTAGATACAAAACATTTGGTTGGCAATGTTTGACCCGTTTTGTCCATCCAATGTTTTTTGTCGTATAATTTTATGAATTTTTTACAACTTTCGTCGTCATCAAAACGCACCACGCAACAAGTCGTTTCTTTATTTTCGTGATTATTACCCCTTTTTAACCGCTGAATTTCAGGTCTGTGTCTAAAATGGAAACACGGAAAACAATTTCCTTCGATATATTGTGAAAAAAAGTTGCGTAAATCGGCCGAATGATATTCTTTCGGTATATTGTTTACGATTGCCAAAACACGAGCCGCCATATTCCTCGAAATTCAACAAGAAACGATTAACCGATCAAAACTTCCCGTATGATACGGCAGTGACTAATCGATGACAATAACGCCACTGCTTGTAATTTTTATTTACAACATCGATAAAGACGCCGGTGAAGTAACGGTTCTCTAAGATAAAACGAGTAAGATAATTTCCAAACGTTGTTCGATAGGTGTGACAAAGTAAATATTAATTTAATAAATTGAATTTCAGTTTGCTTTGTAACGGCCTCCCCCGTACCTTGGCCTGTTCCGCCCACATGCGCTCCACTCGTTATCGGCATTTCTATCGACAGTTGACGTTGCCTTTCGTCGTCCAACCTTAAATTGAGTATTCGTCTGCTGCTGTTGCTTTTACCGACTCATCTTAATCGAATAGGAAAACGATATGTTGAATTACCACTGATTTTACCTCAATTTAAAACTGGTAAATCTTTTTTTCTTTGTTTCTTATCGTTAACGAGTTAAAACAAACTTTTAATTGCAATTTTTTAAATATAAAATTATATGTAAATTGTATTTTTACGTTAATATCGGTTTAAAATTTGATTTCGAGCGTGAAAAGAGCATCTAATTGCATGGCAGTAATTTTGATCCATTTTAGGCTATGTTTATGTAGGCGAATTTCCTTCTTTAAATGATAGTATAAAAGGGTTAAAGTACTTTATAAGATATGCAAAGAGGTGTTGTACTCGTTTAAACGTATATAGGAATTTTTAATCGAGTTGAGTGATTTAAAGTATGAAATTTTCGTTTGTTTTATCGAGGATCGTAATTTGATAAAAAGACTCATGCAATGACGCATAGGGTTATCCCTTGCTTAGCCTTTGCAATACGAAATTTTCTTCAGTGGTTTATTATTACAATTGACTAAAATAAAATTATAAATGATTTAAATTAATCGGAAATTTTATTTAGAAATTATAATTTTTTAAATTTTTTTTTTATTGTAAAAAAAAAAAAAATTGTAATTTTTAAAAAAATTTCAAAATGAGTTTAGACAATTTGCATATTTGGCATACCATTTTTTGCTCATATTCGGTTGCAAAACAAGTGCTCTTTTACATGTTGGACAAGATTAATCTGAGTTGAAAATGAAAAATGAATTTCGTGTTTGTTAACGACGAATGGCATAAGCAGGGAATGTAAACACACGATGATTTAGATGCAAAGCAAATGTCTCCATCAGAGTCATGTGCATTTCACATTATTTTTATTTTTTATTTTGTCTTTTTCCCCGAACAAATCCGCGAACATCTTCGCTGGGAGGAAGTTTATTTTTGGTAACTTTTCCCTTCTTTAAGTGTGGGGAACGAAATGAATCGACCTGAAAAATGAGCAATTTAAAAAAAATATGTCGAATTGATTAACGTAAATTATCGATCGAGCATGATTGAAATATTGAAAATAACAATGAAATTTTTAATTTATTATTATTGTTAAAGATGTTGGTATTCGTACATCTATGCAATTTGATTGGACGGGTTTATAGGTTCTTTGTATATTTTCCCCATTGCATTTCCCACCTGTTGCACGTTCAGCACCTGCGACTTAAATCAACTTCAAATTGTTATTAGCCAAGGTCGAAATATTAAATATTAAAATATTCTTAATTGTTTTTAATTTAAATTCTAAATATTCAAATTTCGTCAGTTTAAAAATTGCAACGAATTTCAACGCCATCTTTACCAAAACTCCCGCCATTAACCCACTTTTTACAAAAACAGAATTCATTTTTCACGCTATAATTAATCCAACTTTTTCATATTTTAAAATTTAATTATACGTCGAGACATATTAATTTTCACTTTAACCTTGCACATTAACGACGTATTTAACCGAAACCTTTTATTTAATTTTTTTAAAATAAATAAATGAATAAAAGTGAAATCAGTTCCCCAAGAACGATTTCTTTATCATTAAGATTTCTAATGAAAGAAGCAGAACCGTGACACCATTTGAAGTTTATTTTTATCAGATTAAAAAAAAAATAAATGTCCATTTCAAAAGCATTTTAAATGGTTTTATACACAGTCTAAGCCATCATTCGCGAACAATTCCTTCACCGAGTCACCACTGAAAATGACTTTGAAGTATGAGTAAGTAACTCATATTAGGGTTTGGACATTCCTTATGGACAAATTACCCGCTTAAATTCGTTTTATCTTTGAGTCTATTGATGATTACGCATGTTTATGCATGTACTTTGATTCATTACGAATAATTTGACCATTACTTCGAACCCATTTCATTGTATCTTTTCTTTTAATATCTTTTTCTCTTTGAATAAAAAAATATTATTTTTGGTTTACGAGCTGAGTCATTCGTTTTTTGAATAGTAATCAATACTGTATAAAAAGGACAGTTGATGTAAAAAATTATATCCTTGGAATAATTTTTTTTTTTATTCAGATGGAATTATTTAGTATTTATACATAGGGTTTTAATGTTTTGTATTCATGTATCGGACATTTGAATCACTCGCTGATGAATATTCGCTCGTTTTAAAATTTCATTACTTGTTAATGCCGGACTTGTGTGAGTAATCATTCGAGGTAAGACGTGAGTTTTCAAATGGGATTTTACGAGCGGAAAATTGAGTGACATTAAAATAAATTTTATTTTTAAAAAAATATTAATTTAATTTTTATTTTTTAGTTACAATTGGAAGATGGAAAATGCATTGCACGCTCGAGACAGAGTTGGTGTTCAGGATTTTGTTTTGTTAGAAGATTTTCAGAGCGAAAAAGCATTCATAGAAAACCTAAAGAAACGTTTTAAGGAAAATCTCATTTATGTAAGATATTTTTTCAACAAAAGAAATATTTCAATACGGTATTATAAAATTAAAATTAAATAATGCGTATGTTTGACGTATAATTTGCAACTTAAATTATACAGGAACACAAGAGATCATTTATCAGATGACTAAGGAATGTTAGGTACAAATCTATGTGGATAAAAGTCAATGATCCCTGTGTTTTTTTTTTAATAACATTAAAAAAAATAGTAAAGTTTGATTCATAACATTTGCTAAATTTAGTTTCTCGAGTTCGTATTTTAAAAAAAATTTATTTATTTTTTAGATTTTAATTTATAACTATTTAATCGTGATATATTTTCACGTAGTTTAAGTACTACTCTATTATTCCCGGATATTAAAACAACAGTGAGGAAACTGTTATTCATAACCTGTTTTTGAATTTCATTTCCTGAAATTTCTTTTTTTTGTTTACGGTTTAATTACATTTTCTTTCGTGCCCAAATATATACATTTTAAATTAATATTTAAGTTTAAAATTTTAAAAAAATATTTTTTTTGTGGTATCGATTATTTATTTTGTATTTTTAGTCATTTTGCCATATCCTGTAATTTATATTTTCCATATATTTTTAAGGCAACAGTCACAGGAAAATGTCATACAAATGTGACAGATGACTGTATTCATTAATGTATTTACAAAACAGTAATTTAAAAGTACCAGCTGCTAAAAGAATATTTTAATCTTGATATACAATTATATAACTAAAAATAATTTTTTTTAAATAAAATTTAGACGTATATTGGTCCAGTTTTAGTCTCGGTTAATCCATACAAGAATTTAGACATTTATTCGAAACAATATGTGAATCAATACCAAAATGTCAATTTGTTCGAATTACCTCCGCACGTGTAAGTCATTTTTATTAGTTTTTTTTTACTATTCGTTCATTTGAATTAAATTTTTAGTTTCGCCATCACCGATTCCGCATTTCGGTCGATGAGAGATGAATATTGCGATCATTGTATTCTTATTTCTGGGGAAAGTGGATCGGGTAAAACAGAAGCGTCGAAAAAGATATTACAATACTTAGCAGCAGCGAGTCACAATACCCCGAATGTTGAACTTGTCAAGGATAAATTATTGAAATCGAATCCAGTATTGGAGGTTGGATAAATTTATTTTTTTTAAATTAAGTTTTTTTTATTAAATAATTTTTTTTTTGTTTTTAGGCTTTTGGAAATGCGAAAACAAATCGAAACGATAATTCGAGTCGGTTTGGAAAATACATGGATATTGAATTTAATTTTTTGGGAGCACCGATCGGTGGTCATATTCTCAATTATTTATTAGAAAAATCGAGAGTTGTTTATCAAGCTGATGGCGAAAGAAATTTTCATATATTTTATCAATTGTTAGCTGGTGCTGAAGATTCATTGTTGGATAAATTGCAATTACGGAGGGATCCTAATTATTATTATTACCTGAACCAGGTTTGATTTTTAATTTTTTTTCTTTTAAAAAAAATAATATTTTGGTTTTCGTTGAATTTCAAGGGTGAAAGTTCCGAAGTGTCATCGGTCGATGACGTCACTAATTTTCAAGCGGTTCGCCAAGCATTGACAGTCATCGAATTTAATCAACAGGAGACAGATGTGAGATTTTATCATCGAATTCAACGACCTATAATTTAATTTTATAAATTTGTTTTCTAAATTTTACAGAATTTGTTCGCCATAATCGCATCGGTTTTGCATTTAGGAAATACAGGGTTCATGGAAGACAATGGCAAAGCTGTCGTGGCACAAACTAAACCCGCTCAAGCCATTTGCAAAGTAATTGAAATTTGAAATTTTATTCAAAAAAAATAAAAAATCAAATTCAATTAATTTTTTTTGCAAATTTCAGTTACTTGGATGTCCAGAAAATGTATTACTCGAAGGGTTAATTAATAAAACCATCGAAGCGCGAGGCGAAATAGTACGAAATTAATTTTCTGATTCACTGACCATTAAAAACGAGTATTTATTGCAGGTACAAACTCCACTGAGTCGTGACCAAGCCATATACGCCAGAGATGCCCTTGCCAAAGCGATTTACGAAAGACTTTTCTCGTGGTTGGTGAGGAAATTGAACAAGTCACTCGCATACAAAGTAAGTGATGAGTGAATAGACAGTTATTGATTTGCTACATCATTTCTAATTCAGGAAAAGACAAAAAAGACATTGATGGGGATCCTCGATATTTATGGATTCGAAATATTTCAAAGCAACAGCTTTGAACAGTTTTGTATAAATTATTGTAACGAAAAGTTACAGCAACTATTTATCGAATTAACCTTGAAATCAGAGCAGGAAGAGTATCTCAGAGAAGGAATTGAAGTAAATCTAAATATTATAATAAATTTCCATTTAATTAATCAAATAAATTTGATGATCGTTTCAGTGGGAACCAGTGGAATATTTTAATAATAAAATAATTTGCGATTTAGTCGAAGAGAAACACAAGGGAATAATTGCAATTTTGGTTAGTGAATTTAATTAAAAAAAAATTTTAAATTAAAATTATTTTTTATTTATTTCAGGACGAAGAATGTCTTCGACCGGGCGATGCAACCGATACGACTTTCTTGGAAAAATTAGAACGCTCAGTTGGGGGTCATCAGCATTTTATGACCCACAAGTTGTTGGATAATAAAATGAGGAAGACTTTACAGAGAAATGTAAAGTGTTAATCGTTAATTTTAGTGTTAATTAAAATAAGTTTTTACAATTTTAACGCAGGAATTTCGATTGCTTCATTACGCGGGCGACGTTACGTATCGAGTTGATGGATTTCTGGACAAAAACAACGATTTATTGTACAGAGATCTTAAAACGGCAATGACACAATCTACAAATGACATTTTACTCAACATTTTCCCACTGAAAGAAATACAAAACAAAAGACGACCCGATACAGTACTAATGAATAAATTAACTTAATTAGCTGTAATTACTTTACTAATACGAATTTAATTACAGATTGCAACGCAATTCAAAAGCAGTTTATTACAATTAATGGATATTCTAATGTCAAAAGAACCATCATACGTTCGGTGCATCAAACCAAACGAATTTAAACGATCAGGTTTTTATAGTCAATAAAAAAAAATATTTTCAATATAAAATTAAAAATTTTTCTAGGAAATTTTGATGATAAAATCGTTAGTCACCAAGTGAAATATTTAGGTTTGATGGAGAATTTACGGGTACGAAGAGCTGGATTTGCTTATCGCAGGCCTTACGAAGTTTTTCTCAAACGCTATAAATCTCTTTGCCCATCGACTTGGCCTAATTTTAGAGGAATGGCTAAACAAGGCGTAGCCACTTTGGTCATGTACCTCAATTACGAACCGGATGAATTTAGAATGGGAGAGTAAGTTTATAAACAAGAGATTAATTTATCTTTCTTTTAATTTTTCCTTTGTTTTCTCAAAGAACTAAACTATTTATTCGTTTTCCACGAACTTTATTCCAAACTGAGGATGCATTCCAGAGACGCAAACACGATCTCGGTATTTATTTTAATAGTGAGTTTTAGAATGTTTTGTTAACTGTTTTTTTTTACAGCTACTATTATTCAATCGCTTTGGCGGGGATACGCACAAAGGAAAAGGTTTTTGATAATTAGAGCAGCGGTTACTGCCATTTCTAAACACTGGAAGGGGTTCACGGCGAGAAAATTGTTGGTTAAGCGAAGGTGGGCGGCTTTTGTTGTTAGAAGGTGAGATTTTAAATAAAAAATAAAAAATTTATTTTAATTAATTTAATTCGTTTTATAGTTTCATTTTGGGATTTATAACACGCAATGGACCACTCACGGAATTTAATAAACAGGTAATTTCTACTTTTATAAAATTAATTTTAAAAAATTAAAATTTTATTTTAGTTTGTTCAATGTGTAAGAGCGGAATTTCTTCGCCGATTGGCTAATCAATTGCCACTAAATGTTCTCGATAAATCATGGCCTAATCCCCCTAAAGCCTGCGAAGAGGTATAAATTCGAGTTATTCGGAAAATTAAATAACTGAATTTCTTTCGATTTATTTAGACATCGGAATTGTTACGAGACATGTACATGACTTATATGGCTCGTCATTACTGCCAAAACATCTCCGCTGATCGCAAAAAACAAATGGAAGAAAAAGTCATAGCTGAAAGCCTATTCAAGTATAGAAAACAATCGTATTTTGCAAGCATACCAAACTTATTCAGAACCAGCCGATTGAGTAATTCTATAATTAATCGCACTAAATCGATAAATTTTAAATAATTTTATTTCCAAAGATGCGGAAGAAAGATCGATCCTAGATCAGGCCTTTGAAAAAGGTGTTAAACCCTTAGATGAAAAAACTTTGGTATTTTTTTTCACTTCAAAACCAATTAAACATCAATAAACAATGGTAAAAATTACATTTCAGTATTCAAGCCCTGTAACCAAATACGATCGCCACGGTTACAAACCTCGCGAACGAATTTTGGTCTTAACAACTGCTGCATTATACATACTTGAAGCTAAAGACTGCAAACTTAAACACCGGTTAACATACAGTAACATTTCAGGTATTTAAAACCATTTTTCTACATTTTAATCACAACTAAATGATAAAATTCGATTAGGGTTATCAGTTACAAAACTAAACGATGCATTATTGATTATACGGATACCCAACGACCTCAAACGTGACAAGGTAAAATATTTGACTGCTTTATCGGGTACTAATTTAAATACTGGATAATTATATAAGCAACTTGTTAACTAACTCGGAACTAACCATTAATTTTATGCATGCTTCTATGTAGGACGAAACGATTAATGCTAAAGACCCAAAGGTAGGTTACAGAGTGAATGGGGCTTTAAGGTTTTTGTTAATAGCTTTGTTTATTTACAATGCTGCTTATTAATGTTTTAATTAAGAACGAAATGGTAATTTCAATGGCTTAATAGATGCTTGTGGATTTGCTTTTCTATTGAATTTTATTGAAATATTTCATTTTAGGGTGATTTGATATTGACTTGTGATTCGCTCATTGAAGCTGTTGTTAAAATTCTCATGATCGGTATTAAGGATAAAATGGTTCTAAAGATCGAAGAATCGGAATGGTAGAATTGGTGTTTGATAGTTTGGTGCAATTTTATATGTTAAATTTGATTTTTTCTTAGCATTCCGCATTATTTATCGAGTGGGAAGACGGGTTACATTGAAGTTTCCAGCGGAATTGTTCCGTCTGTTACCAAAGGGAAAAATGGAAATCTTGTTGTGGTGGCAGCAGCGCAGTAAAATTTTTATACTAAAAGTCATTTAATATTATATATTAATTTTTTTTGTACATATAAAGTTTATTATTGTGGTCTTTAAAAAAAATAATCGTGAAATACTAAAATTAAATTTGTTACAGACCGCTTTTTAAAAATGATAAAATTCTAATTTATTTATAATTTTTTTTGTGGAAAGTTTAAAAATTTAGTATTTTTTGCTATTTACATTTTGGAGTGAATTCATATTTTTGCCAAATGTTTAAAAAAAAAAAACTAATTTTATGCTAATCACGCTGTTTATTTAAAAAATTTTAAATTTACAATTTTTATGTCAAAAAA
The DNA here is from genome assembly GCA_034696185.1 of Henia vesuviana. Taxonomy (NCBI): domain Eukaryota; kingdom Metazoa; phylum Arthropoda; class Chilopoda; order Geophilomorpha; family Dignathodontidae; genus Henia; species Henia vesuviana. The sequence continues at coordinate 33,097 of JAQFZU010000093.1, forward strand.
TGTACAAATTGTACAATTTTTGCTATATAAATATATGTATTATTACTATTAACCCTTTGGAACAAATTTCATCGTGTCTTTTTACTTATCTGGTACAGGATTTTATTTCGTAGGGGAAAATTCAGCCGGGTACATTATCCGCGACTCCATTTCTCGAATAAGTGGTACGGTGTAAGACACACACTCATCCCAACCTGGTTTTTGCCAAGCTGCTTCACGAACTTCTTTTCTCGTTTTAAGATCCTTGTAAACTATAAATCAAATCAAAATTTAAAAAAAATTTAAAAACAAAATATAAACAATTTTACCCCAAAAATGATGCACGTTATACAAACGTCCACATTGAGAAAACATCCCACAAAAAGGCTCAGATTCATTTTGACGGTAATGTATTGCTCGGGCCCTAGAAAAAAAAATAAAAAAAATTTAATTTAACGAACAAATTAAAAAATAAAATTCCAAATAAAATAACCATGAATTGCCCCATTCGATCAAATGTCCTGCCTTTTGAAAACAGAAAATACAAATTAATTATAAATTTAAAAGAAAAAATTAATTATTTTGTAATAATTACTTTAAGAATATAACTTCTCATCTCGTAAAGATTCGGTCCACTTCTCTGTTTGGGAATATTCCAAAAACTGAATGACAACAAATATTGATTTAGCCTAGACCGAAGATATTTCGATCGTTCATCGTTAAGTTTAATATAATCCTGTAAAATTAATTTTTTATTAAAAATAATTACACTTAAATTGGAATTACTCACAGGTTCGGTTCGTAGTAAAGAATTAGCTTTTCCTAATCCAGCATAACCGCCCTTGTAACGCCATAGGTGAACTTAAACAATTAAAATATGAAAAATAATTTAATATTTTTTTTAAATGAAAACATTTACTCGCTTGATCTTGATCGCCCACATCAACTAACCAACTGCCAATCAATTCAGCATCCAAATTGTTTCTTTGGTTTGCAATTGTGACAAAATTTTCACTTTAATAAGCATCAACCGTATTAAAAACAGCAAAAATTCATGCAAATTTAATTTTTATTTTATTTAAAAAAGAAAAATATTTACTAGTTTTTTAAATACTGGTTCATCGAATCCGGTTTCACATTGTGAGCTGTGCAAATATCAAATAATTTAATGTCTAGACACTGAATTTGAAATAATTTATTACTTTGTAGTTGATAAATTGTTTCTTTATCAGATAACATCCGCGAATGCGATTCTTTGAAAGGTTCCTTTTTCGGTACTAATAATTTCGTGAACCATCCTTCTTTATCTTCGCTGGCTGTTTGGGTGGTTGCTAAGTACCTAATGTAATTTTTAAAATGATTTATTACCAACTGATAAAACTACGAATTTGCAGCAATGCACTAATCGTTGATCTCTTTTCGAATGTTTATAAAACTAAACAATCGATATGTGAAAACCAAAAATAGATCATTATTAGATTCATTGTTTAAGTTTACGAAACTAAATACCTGATGGTACAACCTGAATTCGACAATAATTTCGGTTGTTGAGAAGTGACAAATCTGAGCACTGCAGCCATTTTCAAAGGTGTTATTTTATGCCATCTGTTGGCAGTTAAATATTATCATTTTTAAACTTTGCCAGTTGCTTGAAAAAAAATTAATATTTACTTTTTTAATTCTTGTTTTTAGCACAAGTTTAATCGTTGTTTATTAAATTCGTTAAAAATATATTTTTGTATTTAAAAAAAAAAAAATCGACAATAGGGTGTTAATAACGCGTCCATGAATAACAATTCGTAAATAGCGCAAATCGGCGTAAATCAAGAAGGATAACGAAAATAAAACGGCCGTAAATTTACTCCCGAAATGTGGTGTATAAAATGGTGAATCTTGATCTTGTCATTCTATTTATTCCCGTTCTGCTTTCAAAAGGTAACAAATGAATTGCAGGGAAGTGATTCTCGCTACATTTCTATTTCTTAATATCGTTGCAGCCGCAATCGAATTTGTACAACCGTTACCTGCCAAAACGGAAGGAATCGTTAATAAAAACTTTACACTTTCCTGTCGAGCCGTGGGGGATCTTCCTTTCAGCACAATTTGGATCAAAAATGGAGAACCGATCTACGATAGAAAGACGTGGACTTTATTCCGCAAAGCAGAATTAAAATTCAGTCCAATACACAAAGACGATGCGGGCAAATACGCATGCATCGTTCAAAGCAAACACGAAAGACAATCTCTTTCAACTCAACTCTCAGTGGCCTGTAAAAATAACAATCAACAATTTTAATATCGAATTTTAATATTAATTTCTTTTTGCAGCTCCTCCGAGTAAATTAGTTAACGTAAGTATTCACGCAACAACAATTCTCGCAACAGTTTCATGGCAATCTGAAAACGACAATGGTTATGCCATCACGAGCATCAACATTGCTTACAGACAAGTATATCCCGAGCCAAAAACAAAGTGGCACCGACCTGTACCTGAGCACATAAGCCCAGTAGCGGTAAAAAATACATTTTAAAACTCATTGTTACGTTTAATCAATCGCATTGTTATTTTATAGCATCAATTTGATATTTTTAAATTGAAACCAAACACGACTTACGAGTTAAAAATTTGGGCCAGGAATAAATGGGGATCGGGCGATGATGTTCGCCTCAAATTTACAACTGCTAAAGAAACCGATCCAATGGGTATTTTAAATACAAATTTTTAAAAATAAAAATTAATTTTTTTAAATTTTAATAGAGTTGGCGCGAAATATTTTAGCCGATGGTGACGAAAATGCAGTCAAGGCTTGGATTTTGGCCGTTTTGATGGTATTGGGTACAATAATAGTGTTGTGTATTGCCAGTTGTATTTTATTGTATCAAGAATGGCAATTATCGAAACCAGGTAAAATAAATCAATTTAAAAATTAATTTTATTTTTTTAAAAATTTTAAAAATTTCCAGCCGATCCACGTTTCTACGAAGACGAATTGGATATTTTAGAAAAGAAATTCGCTTTCTTTAATAATTTATCGGACAATCTCAAAATTCATCATTACATGTACTATGCGAAGCAAGAAAAATCGAGTAACAATAGCCATGAATTAAATTGCAACAAAAATGACAATAATAATTCCATTGTGTGTCCTTGTAAAGTCTAGGCAATACTTTTAAATAGCTCACATCAGTTGCGATCTCTTGAATTTGAATAAACGATATTAACATTTTCAAACATTTTTAAAAAAAATTTTGAAAATTTTGAAAATTGAATATCGTTACTGAATTATTACAAACTCGGTTCATTTTTTTTAATTATTACACCACTTTGTGCCTGAAATATTTTTATTTTATTATTAATTTATTTTATTAATACTTTTCTCGTTAAATTCATCATATTAGGCCATATGAATGGGATTATTATTGAGTTTAAAAATCGATTTGTATTTTTTTTGTACAAAATTGTTGTTGTCATATAATGAGCTTATTTAGGCTGAAATAGATTGCGAAATCTTTAACTTTTTTTTGTATAGGAAAAATATGTAAATTAAGTGTGATAATTTTAGACGATTTAGTTGTTTAAAAACAACTTTTTAGAAACATGCTCAGGTCTAGCTCAATTATGTACAAATGCCGTCAATAGCTTCGACTGTAAAAATTCATTAATATTTCGTTTTTTACAGTTTATTTTAATTACTTGTTATTAATATTGCCTTATATAACTTTTGAATTGATTTAATTATTTTTTACAAAAACAATTTTATTTAAAATTAATGTTAAATATAATTAATATTGTATTTAATATTGTATTTTTTCTAAGTTTTGGATATGGAAAATACATTTAATGGTAAACTGTTCCAAGATACAGTTGAAATGCCTTGTGATATACTTTAATTCAGTAAGATTCAGTATTATATGATTTTACTTGACTTGGTACAAGACTATTGTTAGTTTATTTAGAGTTAAAAAATTATAGAAAAGTAACAATTTGATGTGCCAAGCATAAACGTGTGCAATAGAAAGCAGCTAAATGTGTTAAAACCCTGATTATTCACGCTCGAGTATTTTTTCTTGTTTGTATTTTTTAAATATTTAGTTTTATATTCATTTCGTTTATGTAAAGTAATACACTTTTGAGTGTAGTTTAGATAAGAATAATGGGGTTTTACTTATGATTTTTCTGTAATCAGTCGGTGTTGTCCGTCCTAAAAAACATTTTTTACTTTTGTAACCAGTTGTAAATTGGTGCACTAAATTGTCGTCAAAGACATTTATTGTATTTATTTACTTCTGATGTTAACGGGTATTAAGAATAAAAGTATCTTGCGTCGCATTTTTCTATTTGTTTACTTTAAAATTGCATCATGTTACAAATTGGTAACAACCGAGTTCCGATAGTTATCCTCAGATGGCGGTAAACGCGAAAGTTACAATCGCCATCTTTGTTAATTCGCCATAGCAAGACCTACGTCGGTCATAGGTAAGGCTTTTATATCGTTATTAAGAAATTCAAAAACTAATAATATTGCTGTTTTTGATAGATAAAAATGGCGGAATTTATACACAGCGAGGCTGAAGAATCGGATGACGATAATGAATTGACAACTGCCGAAAGGAAAAGACTGAAAAAATCGAAATTACTAGAAGATGACGACGAAGAAGAAGACGAAGGTATAGCTTGATTTTTAATATCTAATTATAAAAAATAGGCCTATTTTTAACAGCTTTATCACATTTACCTCGCATTAACACTAACGATTCAATTGTTTCTCATCAGATGATCAAAACGCGGACGATGTCAAAGACCTAATCGACGACGAAGAACAATCGAGCGATTCCGACGAATCGGTAGTAGGAAAACGAAAACGTGACGACGATTACGATGACGATCGTTTAGAAGACGAAGATTACGATCTTATAGAAGAAAATTTGGGTGTGAAAGTCCAAAGGGTAGAAAAATCCACTTTAATAAATCGACAATTAATTTAAGTCAAATTTTTTCACTTCTAACAGCGACAATTTAAACGCGTACGTCGCGTGGAAGACGACGAGAGCGACGAAGAGGAACATCACGGCCCACTTAGAACCGCCGACGACAGAGAAGCGATCGCCAACGAATTATTCGAAGGACCCGATGAAGAAGGTGTTGAACGTAGACCAATAGATATACAAGAGGACGATCAATACAAAGATTTAACCGAATCCGAAGGCGAACTTTCGGACACCGATAGTTTTATTGTCGGTGATGATGGTCAACCGATTCCGAAAACCAAACGTCGACGACCTCGATACACCGATGCGTAAGCCTTTAATAAATTTTATATTTTTTGATTACATATAAATATTAATTTTCTTATTAATATTATTTACTAAGCGCGCTTCAAGAAGCTCAAGATATATTTGGAGTTGACTTTGATTACAATGAATTCGGCCGATACGATGAGGAATATGACGAAGAAATGGATGAAGATATGGATGTAAATTAAATTTATTAAAATCCCGAATCAAAATTAAATTCTTATTTAATTTGAAGTATGAAGAAGAAGAGGCCGATGCTGAAGCAAGACCTCGAATGAAGAAACAAACCCGAAAGAAACCGGTCAAGAAAACAATTTACGAGGTTTAATTGACACTAAATAATTGATTCTTACAAATTAATTAATTAAATTAATTTTAAAGGTGTACGAACCGAGTGAATTGGAAAGAGGGCATTTTACCGATAAAGATAATGAAATTAGATCAGCCGATATACCCGAAAGGTTCCAATTGCGCGAAATTCCAATGACTCAGACCGAAGACGGAGAATTGGAAGAAGAAGCTGAATGGATCCACAAGCAAGGATTTTTAGCACCAACAATATCGACTCAAGACAAAACTACTTCGGCATCTACAGCTGCCGCGGTCGCAGCACCAGTAGCCGAAGATAACTGGGACGATAATTGGGACGACGATCCAGCACCGGCCGCTCCTACAACCACAGCAAAAAGCGGAATGGAGGACAAAATTCGAGAAGCTTTGAATTTTATGCGTAATCAGCATTTTGAAGTGCCATTTATTAAGCATTATCGTAAAGAATACGTTGAGCCCGAATTGACTGTCACCGATTTATGGACGATTCTCAGTTGGGATGAAAAAGTGATTTTGTTAAAAATATTAAATTTTCTTTAATTATTATTAAGTATTCGAATTTTTATTTTGATTTAACAGTTTTGTCAAATGAGAAAACGCAAGAAGAATTTGATGAATTTGTTTAAAAACATGCAAAATTATCAATGCGACGAAATAATGAAGGATCCCGAGAAACCATTGGCTGATGATTTAAGAATCATTAACGATGAAGATATCGACAGGTGAAATTATTCAACTTTTAAATTATAATTAAATTTAAAATGCGATATTTTTATTAACAGATTAAAAAACGTTCAAACGATCGAAGAACTACGAGATGCATACGTGCAATTTATTTTATACTATGGTAAAGATATACCAAAAATGCACGAAGTGCTTAGAAGAAAGAGGCAAGAAGAAAGAGCAGAACGAATCCGCAGTAAACGAAGAATAAACGAGGAAACGGGTGAGGAAATAATCGATGAAGACGAAGAAGAAGAGGAAGAAGAACCACCCGAACGAGAAGAATTAAAACAAGCGACTAGAAACGACAGTTACACCATTTGCATGAGATCTGGGATCGGTGGATTGGCCAAAAAATTCGGTCTCACTCCACAGCAGTTTGGGGAAAACATGAGAGACAATTACACGCGTCACGAAGTCGAGCAATACCCAGTGGAACCTCTAGAAGTTTCACAAGATTACGTTTGCAAGTAATTCAATATTCAAAATTAAATTTTATTGAGCTAAAAATTTTTTTTTTTAAATTTCAAGTAAATTTCCAAAACCAGAAGACGTTTTAAAAGCAGCCAGATACATGGTGGCCACTCAATTGGCTCACGAACCTCTCGTTCGTCAGTGTGTGCGATCCACTTACTTCGAGCGCGCAAAATTGAATATTAAACCGACGAAAAAAGGATCGAAAGAGATCGACGAGAATCACACATGTTACGCTATGAAATACCTGAAAAACAAACCGGTGAAAGATCTTGCGAAGGAGCAATTTCTCAAAATCGATTTGGCACAACAAGAAGGGCTAATAACAACTACAATAAGCATCGATGGAAACGACAACACTAATGGCTATTTAGATGAAATAAAACAATTGTATTATCGAGTAAGCTGTGATTATTATTAATCCAACAAATCTATTAATCTTATGAAATTATTTAGGATGAATTTAGCAAAAACGTTCAAGAATGGAACGAACAACGAGCTCAAGTTCTCGAATTGGCGCTCACTAAATTTTTATATCCGAGTTTCGAGAAAGAATTACGCACTAAATTATTGATGGAAGCGAAAGAAAGTGTTGTTAAGGTAATTTTTCAATTTAAATATTAAAAAAAATCACTTAAATTATTTTTATTTACAATAGAATTGCTCAGCTAAAATTCGCGAATGGTTAAAAGTATCTCCATATCAAGTTGATCCGGGAATGGACGAGGATGAAGATTACGATACAAGTAATGGTATTCGTGTGATGGCGATCGCATACATTCCAGACTGGTACAAGCCTTAATTTTATTCAATTTTAAAATTCTAAAATTGTAATTTAATACAGGGAAACTGCAGCTTATTGTGCATTGTTAAGTGGTGATGGTGAAATGACGGATTTTTTGAAATTACCACACATTTTAAAACGAACGGATGCCTACATCGAATCTCATCGCGATGCTAAAGTAATTAATGGATTAACAATTTTTTTTAAAAAATCGTGATTATTTTTTTACCGTTAATAGGAGTCAGATTTATCCCGAATTAGAGATTTTATTGCAACAAAGAAACCGCACGTTATTGTAGTTAGTGGCGAATCGAGAGAAGCTTTGATGATAGTCGACGATTTGAAAAAACTCGTCGGTGAATTGGTCGATTCGGAGCAAATGCCGTGCATTTCGGTCGAATTACTCGATAACGAACTTGCTAATGTTTTTATGAAATCAAAGAAATCCGAGGTTGGATAAAAATTCAATTTGGTTTGTCATTTTTAAAATGTTATTTGTTTATTAGAACGATTTTAGAGATTATCCGCCGTTATTGCGTCAAGCTATTTCCTTAGGTAGACGTCTGCAAGATCCGTTAATTGAATTTTCTCAGTTATGTGGACCCGACGAAGATATTTTATGCTTGAAATATCATCCATTACAGGTATTTTTATTAAATAATATTAAATATTTCGATTTTTGGTATTAATTTTATTAATTTTATTTTAGGATTCAGTTTCGAAAGACGATCTTTTATACGCAATTTATTTAGAATTCATAAACTGCACGAACGAAGTTGGAGTCGATGTCAATCGAGCTATTGCACATCCTCACACGTCTAATCTCGTTCAATTTGTGTGTGGTTTGGGACCACGCAAATCAGCATCGCTTTTAAAAGTTCTGAAACAAACTAATAGTCGCTTGGAAAATCGAACCCAACTCGTCACCGTGGGTCACATGGGCCCTAAAGTATTTATAAATTGTGCTGGATTCATTAAAATCGACACAAATTCATTGGGTGACAGGTAATTCCGTTATTTTAAAAAAATTAATTAATTTTTTAAATTTAAAATATTTTTTATTTATCAGTACTGAAGCTTACGTCGAAGTTTTGGATGGTTCGAGGGTACATCCGGAGGCTTATGATTGGGCGAGAAAAATGGCCGTGGATGCGCTAGAATACGACGAAATGGCCGAAGATGCTAACCCTGCAAGCGCACTGGAAGAAATTTTAGATAATCCGGATAAATTGAAGGATTTGGACTTAGATGCTTTCGCAGAGGAGTTGGAACGACAAGTATTTTTATCTTGAATCACAAATTTAACAGTTTTTTAATTAATTTGGTTTTATTCGCTTAAAGGGTTTTGGCAACAAAGGTGTTACGTTATACGATATACGAAACGAATTGAATCACAGATACAAAGATCTGAGAAATGCATTTCGCACTGCATCGATCGAAGAAAAATTTAATATGCTCACGAAAGAGAACCCGGAAACATTTTTCGTCGGGAAACTCGTCATGGCGACAGTCACTGGAATCGCTCACAGGAAACCGCAGGGCGAGCAACTCGATGTTGCCAATCCCGTTCGTAACGAAGACACGGGTATGTGGCAATGCCCGTTTTGTCAAAAGAATGATTTTCTCGAAGTGAGCGAAGTGTGGAATCACTTCGATGCGGGAAGTTGTCAAGGACAAGCGACTGGAGTCAAAGTTCGATTAGACAACGGAGTTCTCGGATTCATTCCGACCAAAAACATAAGTGACAAGCACGTGGTCAACCCCGAAGAACGAGTTCGAATCGGTATGTCAATCCACTCCCGCATCACCAAAGTCAATATCGAGACATTCAAAGTGGATTTGACGACCAAATCGTCGGATCTCCTCGATAAGAAAGGCGAATGGAAACCGCCCAAAGATCATTACTACGACGACGACGCCGAAGAACAGGAAAAGAAAAATGCGGAGGAATTGAAGAAGAAACAATCGCGGCAAACTTACATCAAGCGAGTGATCGTTCATTCGTCTTTCCACAACATCGATTACAAGGAAACCGAAAAATTAATGATGTCGATGGATCAAGGGGAAGTCATAGTACGACCCAGTAGCAAAGTAAAGAAATAAAAATTTAAAATTTATTTTCAATTTTAATTATTTTTAAAAAAATATTTAAAGGGCGCTGATCATTTAACAGTGACTTGGAAAGTCGGTGAAGGAATCAATCAACACATTGATGTTCGCGAAGAAGGAAAGGAAAACACTTTCAGTTTGGGTCAATCTCTGTGGATAAGCAACGAAGAGTTTGAAGATCTCGATGAAATTATAGCCCGTTATGTGCAACCGATGGCCTCGTTCACGCGCGATTTATTCTCGTTTAAATATTACCGAGAGACAAGTGGCGGCACGAAAGAAATAATGGAAAAATTTCTCTTGGAAGAAAAAAAGAAATGTCCATCGAAAATCCCGTATTTCGTAACGATAAGCAAAGAATATCCCGGCAAATTCATGTTGAGTTATTTACCACGAATTAAATGTCGTCACGAGTACATAACTATTGTACCCGAAGGTTATCGATTTCGTAAACAAATATTCCATTCTCATAACGCGTTATTCCGGTGGTTCAAGGAACATTTTAGAGACCCCATTCCAGGTTATTTTAATATTTTCTTTTAAACGATTCTAAAATCTAAAAAAAAAAAAATTATTTCAGGTACCCCTGGAACCGTCAGTAATCGCACTCCGATGATTCAGTCCGCCTACAACACACCAAGCATTAACATTGCCAGTAAATTATATTTATTTCAATATTTAAAATTTATTATTGATAAAAAATCATTTTCAGATCTTGATCCGCAAGCGATTCAAAGAGCTGCTGCGAATATCCCGAGCCACGTTTACAATACGTTGAGTCAAGTTGCCAGTCAGACTCCATCGATACATGGTGGACATTATTCTGGTTACCCTGGTTACGGATTTCCGCAAACACCACTCGCCACTCCCATGATCACGCCTTCGTATCACCCCATGGCTACTCCATCGCATTCGGTTACTACGCCACGTTATCAGACAACTCCTCAACAATGGGCTCAACCTCATCCTAGTCAGACTCCCCGAACGCCTTCCCAGCGTCATGTTATGACAAAGTATTTAATATTATTTCAATATTTGATATTTTTATTCGATGATTTTTTTTCTATTTAGAGCTCATTCGTCATCAGCTGCCGACGTCGATTGGGGAAAAGCGGCCGAAATGTGGGCCAAGAGAACGCAGCAGGGACATGGAAGTGTGACTCCGAGAGGAGGAATAACTCCACGAGCTGCTGCTCGCGCTACTCCTCGCGGAACCCCAATGATCGACAGTACTCCTGCTGGCGATGCGACGCCTTTGATCGACGAACATTGAAATTTCTTCCTTTTAAGAATCACAGAAAGAAATTTTTTTTCTAATTTATAAATAAATGTGTGAATGAAATTGTCAAGGTTTCAGGGCCCTTATATACACTATAAAATTTTCTTTATTACTTTTTCTTTTGAAATGTTTAAGTGAAAATGTTTGTATACGTGTGAAATTTATTAGCGAGGGACATATTTGTAAGTTTAAAAAACAATGTTTCTACGAAACAAGAATTTGCAAATTTTTCTTAATTTTTATTTACCGAAAATAAAAAGTTGAAAACTAATCTTTATACAATAAATAACAACTGTATATGAAACAATCAGTTTTGTCAATAAAGTATTCTTGAGATTAGCCCTTTTGTTGTATTTAATACGTCATAGAAAGAAACAGATTTTTCCTTATGACGCTCCGACTATTCATGGCGTCAATTTAAACCTAAAGAATCATGTGACCTTAATCAATATGGAGGGAGGTGGATAGCGAAATATAGTCGCACTGTGAATCAAAGAGGAAGTTACTTGAGAAATTACTGCTTGATTACAGCGTTAATGAATGGAAAATGGGCGCAAAGGACTCGAAACCGTGCTGCATCACTTATGAAGAGGCAGTGTCGAGGGGTAAGAAAATGATAAAAAAAACAACGAACCGAGATAATTCAAACGATCATCAAGTGTGGAATATGCAAACCGATTCACCGATTAAATAACACCATTAATACTCAAATCACACTTAAATCCCATTCGTTCTGTTTACCCGTATTTTATTCGAATTTAATTGATTCAATCCCTTCAAAAATCGAATCCAATTGGCATGAAAAACTATCGTAACGTGAATTTTTACTATCCCCTCGATAAACACCATAAACAAAACTACACATGTTTCGTTATTTCCAGTTTCCGAGGCCGAATTGAAACGTTTACGCGATGCTTTTCGTCGAGCATCAACCTTGAATGGCAGCATTACAAAACAGTCATTTATAAAAGAAGTTCTTGGAGAATGGGTTCCAGCAAAATTAGCCGAGGTAAGTTATTAAAAAATATGAAATCATTAAAAATTCACCATTCAAAATAATCAAATCTAATTTATTATTATTTCATATTTATAACAAGTGATTCCAATTTGAATATCATTAACTAAAATAAAAAAAGTTTTTCACAGTATTCTATAATGATTATTTTCGTGTTGATGGCCGGCCATGAAATCTTGCGAATAATCGTCGTTGCAGCAACTGGAAGAGTATTTTGCATATAAAGCAGTTGTGAGGATTGTGAAAACAGTTTGGATGAAACCAATGCAAGTTAAGAGCGTATTCGCCAGTTGCGAGGCAGTGTAATTGCAAATGTACTTCTCCGAAACCGAGAAGACATTTTTGTTGCAACAGATGTCGAAGGTCGTTGCAGTCCCAAAGATGCTGAATGCGATCGACATGACACACGCCATGATCGTTAGACAAGAAAAAGCGCACAAACATTTCATTATGTTAGGCGTGTTACGTCGAAGTAATCGAAATAAGCAGAACGATCCATTGAGTGTACAGAAGAAACCGCTCCAAAGTCCAGTGCCGGTGCAATAGAGAAGTGTGCCGAATACGACCGCTAAAATCGCCACGAATATCGATACACTTCCCAATATTACCGATCCGATCGCTAATTAATACAATATCGATTTAAGTATTTGACGAAAACTTAATCGTCATTATTTACCTAATATTCGTAAAGCTTTTACTTCTAGGGCTATGAAACGCCTGTATTGAATGGGTTGTTGGTCGTTCTACGAAATAAGTAAAATTTGATTTATTTTAAAGATAAAAGAAAATGAATTGAATTTTTTACTTGTACTAACGAAGCTGTCGAACTGAAAGGAGTATAAGCAGGAGGTGCATCGGAATGAATTGATGGGATATTTGACAAAATCATAGTTGTGGTTGTTAACAGTGGTTGTGGCGAAGTCGATGTCGAATTTTGAGTTTGAGTTTCGACGTTTGAGTTTGATTCCAACGCCATTGTTTGCTCTTGAGTCTTGTGAAAATATGTTGCGATGAAATTACTTATATGAAATAAGGGGAAAATACATACCAACGAAATCCTAAACTGTCAAGTGTAACAAGAAAACACCTGTCGAAAACTGCTAAAACTTAATTCCAACCATTTTTTTTATTAAATCACACGGTCTTTTTCGAGAAAATGGGATTTCTAATCAGTTTTTTAAACGGGACTGTGACATGTGATTTCAACTCTTTTATCTTTTTCCCTTAATAAATTGATAAGAATACTTATCAATACCTTTTGTTTATATTGTATTATTATTTTTTCTTTTTATGAAAAGTATTTGATAATTTTTTATTTTATTTTTTAGCATATTTTTCAAGCTTCTGGTGGAACTTTGAAAGGAATCAATTTCAAAGATTTACTTTGTGGTTTGGTTTTGCTCACCAGAGGGAATCGAGAGGAAAAGATCAAATGTAAGTGATTTTTGTGTTAAATGATTAACAGTGAATTTGATATTTGACACTGTTTTTCCTGTTACAGTCATATTTTGTCTCTATGCCAATGAGTCAGGTTCACATGTAATTAAAGATGAAATGGTCAAGTTGGTTCAGGCTTGCGAAGATGGTTTTGTACCCGAAGCTGTCGCTAATTGTTTCATCGAGGTTAGTATTTTTATTTAAAAAAATTTTATTTGAATTATTTGAATTATTTTTTTCAGAGTGAAAAGGTAACTTTCGACGAGTTTCGACAATGGCTCGTCGAGCATCCCAATGCCACGACTCTCACTCGTTGGCTTTTACAAGAGCCGTGCAGTGTTTCGCTTTCGAATGAAAGTGAAACCCCAACGTTTTATCAGACTTTGTCTGGGGTGACTCATCGTGAGTATTGAATTCACGTGAATGAAGTTTTAATCTGATTTTAAAATTTTTATTATTTTAGTGGAAGAGACAGACATAGTGGAATTAGAGAAAAGATATTGGAATTTAAAAGCTCAGTCGAGATCTGGAAAATTTGATTTGGAAACTCTAATGCCACTAATTTCTCCTGCCATTCCTACGTCACTGTGCGAAGGCTTTTTCAATGCATTTGATGAAAACAGAGACGGCCACATCGATTTTAAAGAAATGGCATGTGGTGTATCGGCGGCTTGCAGAGGACCTATAGTGGAGAGACACAAATGTATGAAAATAATACAAAAAAACTCTTTTTTAAATTTTTTAATTTTTTTTTTAAATTTTAGTCTGTTTTAAAATTTTCGATCGCGATCGGGACGGGTTACTATCGTGCAGAGAATTGGAGAAAATGTTATACGCCATGGTTGTAATAAGGAAAGAAGCGAGATCGGTCGAAGATGCTGTAAAAAATAATTATTTAGTCTTTTTTTAACTTTTAAAGTTAAATTATTGTTTAAGGAAAACGATATTTTGAAAATATGCGATATAAATGAAACGGCTTGTGAAATTTTAAGGCAGTTCGATTCGAATGAAGACGGTGCCATCACGTTAGATGAATATCTCATGTGGGCTGTGGATCAGCCGCTATCATTGGATTTTCTAACGCTTCTTTTTCAAGTTCGGATCGAATTTCGATTAAATAATTGGCTAATTTTAATATTTGTTATTAATCATGCTATTTAGATCTGCCATTTAGTTCTTGGTCTTCATCCAGCAACGAGGGAAGAAGAAGGGGAAATTATTCGAGGTTGGTTGGAAAGGGAGGAACGACACGGGTTACAAGTCGGCCAGTTTTGGTACTTGATCGTGATGGAATGGTGGAATTCTTGGCACGAATATATAAATTATCAGGTAATAAATTTGTAATCGAATTTAATAAAATAATTAGTAATAAATAAAAACATTTTTCATAGCCTTTGGTTTTCAACGAAATGAACGGCAGCACTTTATCATTGAATTCAAACGCCAGTCAAAATGGGAGTTTAAAAAGAACCAAGTTACAGAAGAAAGCCATGGGTAGCGAAAGTAGCGTAGCGAGGAGCAATGACGATCCCAACGTAATCATAACGAGCGCTACTTTTTGTAACGAAGATACCACCGAATCGGCAATCGGGGATGGGACCAATCGCAATTGGAATTCAACTCGACTACCGCAACTTTTGCAGCAGAATAGTAACAGTTCTAACAATAGTCCCAAGAAATTATTATGTATCAGTGCTGGCACTGGCAGTGGCGATTTATCTCGGTAAAACACTTCGAATCGCTAAAATCATCAAAAAATATAATTTTATTAAACTTACAGATCGAGTAGTTTAGCGCCGAGCCCTTCGCATTCTCCACGAATCGTTCGCAAGATTAATGGAAGCCTCGCTCCTTTCCCCGTTCAACCACAAAGACCGGGCGCCATAGACAACCAATCGCTAATTGTGCCCAATATGCAAAAAGTCGTAACTTTGACCGGTGAAGGCGGTAAAATTAGGAGAAATGCCACACTTTCACGAGGGAAGGACTTCGAACTCGTTCCGGAAACTGTTTGGAACGCTTTGCAACAGTGGTACGGAGGCACCCCAGCTTTACCGCGCCAAGTAAAAATTTAAATTCTAATAATTTTTTATTTAAATTTTTTTAAATTTTTGTAACATTTCAATAGGTCATTCAGCCGAAATACAGCGACCCGGAGCTCGAGTTGTATCCATTGTGCCTTCGATTGTTGCGGCATCATATTCCAGCAAACAGGCCGCAGACCAATGCGTGGCCGGGAATGGTTGGTGGATATGGCAGCACAGCTATAGGAGCCGGTTACAATTATTCTCCCCAATCGCCGCTTGCGCCCAAGAAATATTTGGCGTATTTGGCATCGTTCAGTCGACTCGTCATGTTGAAACACGTGTTTGATTTTTTGAGTTTGAGACTCAGGATTCGACCGGAAGATATGCGTTTGTGGCATTATCGCGACGAAGTAAAGTTGACTCGTTTAATAAGAAATATAAAATCTATTAAATTATATTTTATATTTTCTTGTTCAGCATAACATGTCGTTACTGGAGGAGGAATGTATTACGTTAGAAGCGCTTGGATTCGAAGACAGCGAACAAGTTCTCATTGAAGTGAGAAATAAAGATCAAACTTGGCCGGAGGAAATGATTCTTCTGGCAAATCGGAACAACAGAACCGATAAAAAATTAGGTAAATAAATCATCAATGGTTTCTATTGAATATATAAAGAATTTTTGTATAAATTGCAGTTCCTGCTGAAAAGGGTGCGACCGGGTTGAATAACCTTGGAAACACATGTTTTATGAACGCAGCTTTACAATGCGTTAGCAACACGCAACCACTAACCCAATATTTCACCAACAATATGCATTTGTACGAATTGAATAGGCTGAATCCTCACGGGATGAAGGGACATATCGCTAAACGATACGGAGATTTAGTTCAGGACTTGTGGAGCGGAGCAGCTAGAACTATAGCGCCATTGAAATTAAGGGTAAATTCGTCGTTTGATTTAATGGCTTAAATTATCGGTTCGTATTTGCTTTTTCTAGTGGACCATTGGCAAATATGCCCCGAGGTTTAATGGATTTCAACAGCACGATTCGCAGGAATTACTTGCCTTTTTGTTGGATGGGCTTCACGAAGACTTGAATCGAGTTCACGACAAGCCTTACGTTGAACTAAAGGACAGCGATGGACGTTCGGATGTGATAGTTGCGCAAGAAGCTTGGGAAAATCATATTCTCCGCAACAAGTCGATTATCGTTGATCTTTTTCACGGTCAGTTAAAATCGGCTGTGACTTGTAAAGTGTGTGGTCACGAAAGCGTCCGGTTCGATCCTTTTAACTATTTATCGCTACCACTGCCAATGGAGAGTTGTATACACGTTGAGATTGTTGGTGAGTTTTTAATAAAATATTTTTTTATTTTGAAATAATTATATAAAATTATTTTTGGTTAGTTTTTCGGCTCGATGGAAGTATTCCGTATAAATATGGACTTCGGTTAAACATGGATGAAAAATACCGCGCCATTCGTCAACATCTAAGTCAATTTTGTGGGATTCCTAAGGATCAAATTATGTTGGCCGAAGTCATTGGATCGATGATTAAGGTTAGTTTTACACGTTACTCTATGAAAACAAAATTTAAATTTGATTTATTTCTTAATAGAGTGTTCCAGCCGACGATCAGAAAATCAAATCTGTTATTTGCGGTCAATTATACGCTTACGAAATTCCTTTACACAACGATTGCTTTGTGACTGAAGAAATGAAACAAACCGTTCCACTTCTACAAAGGAGCAACGGTAAATTTAATATGAATTTCGTTATAATTAATTAAAAATAAATTTTTTTGTTCAGTTTTATCGTTTAGAAAAATTCAGGAAAACCCTCCGAACAATAATAATATTTTGACATTCGACAACCACAATAATAATAAAACATCGAGCGAATTTACTGCTAACGGTACTACTAACGGGTTAAGCGAGACCGTGCTTCCATTTCAGTCACGAGACATGAGTAATATAAGCTCTTTAATGTCGTCCAGTGTCATAAGCAATTTCTCTCAATCGGATTTGGGAGAAAATTTTCATGGATTTGTTATCGCTTGTCACCGGAAAATGGTAAACAAATAAAATTCAACGTGACAAATTTTTTTATTTTAATTTTTAAAATAATATTAGATACGACAAGACGTTTATTTTCTTTCGTCGCAAAAATCGCGAGCGAGTTTATTCGGGATGCCACTCATTATACCATGCAACGCCTCTACAACTCACCTTAATCTGTACCAAGCGGTGTGGATTCAGTTGTCTCGTCTCGTCTCGCCTCTCCCTCCTTCCGAAACCAATGTGCCCAATCATGCCCAAGATTGGTAATGATTTTTAATTATAGCTTTAATATAATTTTAAAAAAATTTATTTTTATTTTTCAGTGATAATAGTTTGGGTTATGACTTTCCGTTCACGTTAAAAGCAGTTCGTAGAGACGGAATGATGTGTGCTTGGTGCGAATGGTATCGGTTTTGCAGAGGTTGTGTCATCGAGTGCTGCGAATTAGATTTCAAAATGAGTTCCTGTTACATTGCCATCGATTGGGATCCAACTGCTTTACATTTACGATATCAAACATCTCAGGAAAGAGTACGTTAATGCCATTTTTTTAAAATTGGCTTTTGTTTAAGGGTTATTCGTTTGAATTTTAGGTATTTCACGACCATCCGAGCGTGGAGCAGGCATGTCGATTGCAGTCACAACCTATAGATCTGGATTCTTGTTTGCAAGCATTCACCAAAGAAGAGGAACTGGGCGAAGATGAGAAATATTATTGTTCGAAATGCAAACAGCATCAGTTGGCTTCGAAGAAACTGCAAATATGGAGATTACCACCTATTCTTGTGAGACAAATAAAATTAAAATAATAACGAGATAAATAAATTAACTTTTAATTTTTTATTTAGATAATTCATTTAAAAAGATTCCAATTCGTTAACGGTCGTTGGATCAAATCGCAGAAAATCGTTAAATTTCCTTTCAACAATTTCGACCCGACGAATTATCTGGCAACGATACCTAAACAAACGATTTTGCAGCAAAGATTTATTCACGAAGGAGCTGGCGAAGGCATTTTTCCAAATTTGATCGCGAACGAAAAACCAATGGTCAAAGAATCGACGAAAACGAACAGAAATTCGGAATGTTTGAATCAAACTGAAAATACTCCGCAATCGAAGGACTCTCAACTGGCGATGGATATTGTCAAACACAACGGACCACTCAACGAAAATATCTTATGCCCCCAAGATTTTCATCAGCACAGATTGCAGAAAGGATTCGATCCGTACAACGTCAAGTACCAGTTATACGCCATAGCGGTGAGTGAATATTTAATTTTATCGTCTTTACAAAATTAATCGGAACCGTTTCTAGTGCCATTCCGGCATATTGGGCGGCGGACACTACATATCTTACGCCCGCAATCTGCATAATAGATGGTACTGTTATAACGACAGTAGTTGTAAAGTGCGTATGAGACAATTTTATTGTAAAAATAAATATTTATTTATTTTTACTTTTTTTTTAATTTTAGGAAGTGGGATTGGATCACATAGATTCCGATTCGGCTTACATGCTTTTTTACGAACGTGACGGAGTCGATTACGAATCTTACATGCCTAATGTCGATGGTAAATTACCGGACACGCGAGAAATCGACGACGAATTTGAGTCGGATTTCAAAAAACTTTGTTGTTTGCAATGAAGTTATAGACTCGATTAATTCTTTTTTTTTTTTTGGAAGAAACTATTGTGTAATTTACTGTTGCTAAATATGAAATACTGGTATAAAATGATGTTATTGACACTGAAAATGTCGTAATTCATAAAAGGTTATTTAATAATTCTCAAGTTTTCTTTTGTTAATTTTTTTTCGGTCATGAAAAATGTAGTGATATTTTTTTTTCTTTAAACAAACCTTTACTTTCCAATTTCCTATTACCTTTGAAGGTGTCAACTCGAAGCAGATAACTGTATACGAAATTCATGTTTGTTTGCTTCTTGTTACTGAATTCAAATGTTCACTAAAAAAAGCTACGTAACGGTCACACGTTTTATATTGAAATGAATGACTAATTTCTAAGCGTGAATTTAAGGCAAAAGTGAGTTCATCTTTTATTATTATTTTTTTTTAAATAGATATAAATTCTGGATGTGAATATTGCAAATACTGTGAATAAGCTGATTTTTCTGGGTTTTTTTTTTATTTTAATTTTTGCAACTTTGGAAATATTTTTTTTGTCAGAAAATATAGTTTGTAATTGTTGTTGTATATAGGTTATGTGAATATGTAATTAACAGCCAAGTGTTGGTACGAAAACTACAAAGTTTACGATTCCGGTACTTTGATATGGAAATATAATAACGAGTCATTATAGAAAAATAGATGATTATGTACAATTAATTTCTTTTCTTTTTTGTGCACAAAAAACAATGTATGTACAGTTGATATTAAAGTTAAACTTTGAGGAAAACAATGAATTCGTCGTTTAGTTAAGAAAAACAGATTGATGTCTTTTTGGGTTGCTAATAAGTGGAGTTGTTTTACATGAGGGTCAACTTCAAATGATACAGTTGAAGATAAATTCGAAATCGAAACTACGACAGAGTCTCGAAGCGGTTAAGACGAGGAAACGCCATAAGAGGAGGAAACGTTTGAAGACGAGTGTGAACGTCTTAAGACGTCTTTTTTTATCTCTAGAATTTTCCTGCACAAAATATATTGAAAATGTATTGAAAGCGCTTTCATCGTACTACGAGTAAATTTCTAATTTGATATTATATTTAATTATAATTAATATTTTAAAATGTTATTTACATTTTAAAGATTCGAGTCAAAGCCAAAAAGGTAAAAATGTTCTCAGTGGGTCTTTGAATACGTAAAAACGAGCCTTTTAATCTTTAATTTTAAAAAGTCAAATTAATTTCCAAATAGGACGAAAGGATAATCGTGAGTTTAACGGACGTTGGCGTAGACCAAATATTGACGGTGACCATCAAAGGAGTCAAACTACAAATATTTATTCAACCAAATATTGATTGTGTATATATTTTTAGTTCCTGTAATAAACTTTACCACTCTTTATGATTTTGCTTCAAATCGAGACACTTATTTATACAACTAAAATTCAACAAATTCGTTGTCATCAATTGTTTATAGATCAATCGTGGTAAACGTTCAATTGAAAATTGCACCTCAGTGCTTCGTAGTAACGAGGGTTTAATCTCCGAGTCGGGAAATATTCCACTTATCAAATGATCAACCTCCTTTGGTTATTGGACGGTTCTATAGCAGATAACATTGCGCATGATCACGGACTTAAAAAAAATTTCTAAGTCCCTACTTCGAGATAGAGAAATGTTCGCAAAAGATACGAAATAAACAGTTTATAACTATTCCAAACACCTGCGAACCTCTATTTTTAAATAATAAATCGATTGCGATCGTTAAAATTCGTATATCTATAATCGTTAGCGATTTATAACCACTTTTAAAACATTTTTAATAATGTGCGCATGCGCAGAACCGCCATTTTGAAAAAGTTTGTAGCCGCGGGGGGATCAAAACTTTTTTTTCGCAAAA
>JAQFZU010000094.1:0-53813 GCA_034696185.1 Henia vesuviana
ATATCAAATAAGAATATAATAAAGTTACATCGAAATACTATGGTAAACAAATATTATATAAACACTAAATAACAAATTGATACAAACTATGAAATACAAAATGACATTAAACGTTTAACAAGAATACAATATTAATTAAACTCTACACAGGAGGTTCCAAACTTTGATGACAGTCCAAGTTCTTCCGCATCATCATCGATAGGTGCGGACTCACTTTGGGTGAATTACACGCCACCCCTTCTACCACCACCACCACCACTACGTAGCCCAAGAACACCACCCAATTCACCACCGCCGCTCGAACACGACGAGATAGAGAGGCGAGTGGCAGCTTCGTTGGAAATTATTGTGAAGGATGGCCATTACCTCCACGAAATGAAAGACGAGGGTCAGACCGTTGGAAGGGCGGTTGAAAACATTTTAACATCCCATTTCGGTCAAACGATGCTCATTCCCGTGCCGGCCATTATTGATGAGGACCGAAAGGATGCAGCATTGGAAATTGTCACTACATTTTCTGAAAATGTTGTCCGCAACATGCACTCTTCTCTTCGAAATGGAGTGGAGAGTGCATTTAGCCTTATACCACCAACGGAGATTGCCGAAATCGGAAGGTTGCGGCACAAACTCGCGCGGATTGCGTTGCAAACTATTTGCGACGAGTGCGAGCAGCTGCTTCAAATGGTAAGAATTAAAAACTATAAATTTTTTTTAAATTATATCACTAATAAACACTTTATTATTTTTAGGAAAAAGATAATTGAACTAGCGTTTTTTTTTTTTTAATTTGTGAATTAAACAACCTTTTCAAGATTTTTTTTTTTGAATAATATAATGAAAAATAAAAATGTATTTCTTACCACTTATTTTTTTAGTATTCTTTCGCCTCTACCAATTAATAACTTTACACACACAAATTGACTTTAGGTGAAGATATCACTTGGTGAGCAAAAGGGTTCATTTTGCTTTACCCCCTGCCACCTAGAAAATTAGGGAGGGGGAAAAAGAGAGGAAAAAGGTTTGACCTTTAACATTATTTTTTTAATATTTTAAAAAGTCACCTTTTTGATAAAAGTATAAAGAAATAAATGAATTTTAAAGGGTTAATATGTAATTAAGGGGTTAGGACTTTATTGAAGGGTATCAAGGGTTGTGGTGTTATCAAGGGCATGAAGGGCTATAACGTCATGAACGGATGTGACGTCATTGCCGGATGTAAAGGGTTGTGGTGTCATCAAGGGCATTAAGGGTTATAACGTCATGAAAGGTTGTGACGTCATTGCAGGGTGTAAAGGGTTGTTACGTCATTCTCAGACATTACGGGTTTCCCCCCTCTACTCCACTTTCCGGGGTCAAGAAATGTCACTACTTCTCACATACCCATTTGACGTCATTTCCGTGAACTTCCGTGAAGTTTGAGGTGAATGTTTCCACATTCTATCCTACTACTAACTTTGGCTTTAACTCTGGGGTTTGGTGATTTTAGAAGTATTAGTGACCATAGTGTGGCATTCCAAACATAGATGAGCAACTTGGATTGTATCACATGTATCTTTATTGTAACATTCTGAAGGCAAACATCGTAGGCAATGTTGCTGTACCACTTCTGCGCATCATACAAATTTAGGATAAAAATAGAAGTTGGTTCATATTCCTAACATTCGATCCACCGAATTACAAGCTTTAGGCAAAGTACTGGTTCGAATTGATCCAAATACTTTCGAAAAATCCCATTCGAGTGTGGGCATGTGGTAATCACATTACACTTCAGAAAGCAGAATTTTGATCGTAACAAAAACGTATAATTCAATACTGGGCACGAGTATTGAATCATGCGTTTCATTACGATCAAAATCTCCAAATATGTTTGGACAGATACTACACATATCAGACAGGAGGTCAGCAAGATGATCTGCCCATATTTGTCAGATCGTGTTATTAAAGAGGACATGAGCTTGGTTCTTTAACAGGATCATGAACGCTACCATAAAAATGTAGTGCACTACCACTATCGCTACAAATGTTTAAATGTAATGCGCTGTCACTATTGCTAGCTGTTTTTTAACTAGTGCGCTATTCTTCCGCTACCGCTATATCTATTTTCTAAAAATTGATTTATTAAGCTAAAATCACTTAAAATCATTTTTCCTCTAGTTTTATTTTACTTTATTTTTTGTAAACTATGTCAACTGACACCAAACAGCAGTAAACAGCATTTTTTTAATTACTTGATCAACTATTTGATCAGCTGATTATAGTTTGTAAACATCTATTTAGTAGCGCCACCTAGTAGCGCTTTTAAAACTTAATTTTTAAAACCCGTTATTTATGTAGCGTGAATTTTTCAAGTAGCTTATTACTAGTGCTGCTATTTATTGTTTATCTGAAGGTAGGGTCGCTATTGTTTATCTGAAGGCAGGGTCGCAACTATCTTCCGCTACTACCGGAAGATAGTAGCGGTAGCGCTACCAACACTGTTTTTTAATAACTAATGCCATTCGCATTTGCAAGGCAATAAGCTTTGGAAGCAGCCACATACAGTCTAAAACTCAGTTTTGATGTTTGTGAGCTACAAACAAACATAGAAACGAAAATTGGGGGAAGCAATTAAAGATCAAGTTGTATGCACCAAGTCTGATTTTCTAAAAAAAATTAGAATTTAAAAGGGTGGTGGCAGACAAACTATTCGAAAGAAGAGGAAGCATAAACAAGGTACAAAGATCCGAGCAAACAAGCGGTCTGTTCAGTATTTCTCATCATGTTGTGGAAGAAAGACCAAGCGGGCAAAAAATAAGAAGAATAAAAAGCAATGTGTAGAACCTTGTTTTTCAATATTGCTGCAATTTTCACACGAAGCCTCAGTCGAAGGAGCCACGAAAATGTCCAACTGGACATTTTCAGGTTGCCCTTGACGCAAGTAACTGTAGATGATAATTTTTGAACAGAATATTACTATTACTATTACCCAATCTAGAGTATAAAGTTGCAATTATAAGTTGTTACCCACAAGTTACTATATTATATTTGTAAGTTGTTTGTTGGTAGTTACTTTTCGTAACTAACAACGGGACGGCCCGAATAAGACAATCACCGATTTCCGAGAAATTGATGTCAAACAATTTGATATAGGCATCAAAACTATGTCCTTTAATAAAAATGAATATAGCTCTGTCTGAATTGGGGTCGGCACTGTATCTCATAAGTGCAGTGATTCGGGGCATGGGTTGCGCATCCACAAGCCGCCGTCCTCTTGTGTCGATGCATTTAGTCCGATGGGACAAGTGTTAAACTAAAGGAACTTAGTGTGGTTGCCTCTAAACCTGAAGTATGCAGGTTTAATTCCCAGCTAAGATTGGTAGTTTTTTCGGGTGAGGAAAAAACGAAAATGGCAGTCCTTTGGAAGGAACTCTAAGCCATTGGTCTTATGTATGAAAAAACCCATAGTGGCAAAATTACCAGGTGGTGAGCTCACCCCCTAGTGTTAATGTTTAGCCGTGAGGCCGATGTTAAATAGCCCTGCTTGGTTTATAAGCAGGAAAAAACCAACTATTACAAAGTGATTTACCATGTCCAATAATTTTTTTTAAATTTTTTAAGTGAATTAAAGCACCCAATAAAGATAGGTGAATTAAAGCACCCAATAAAGATAGGTGAATTAAAGCACCCAATAAAGATAGGTGAATTAAAGCACCTTCTATCACCAATTAGTTGACAACCTAATAAAGTGGAATTTGGCACCTATACAAGTTGGATGACTTTATAGCACCCTTACAATGATGGTGATTTGAAGCACCTTAAAAGTAAAGGTGTGTAAAGTCACCATTTGAGGTGCTGTGTATGGGACAGCCAAATTCACCTCAAAAGTTGCCAAATGTCTCCTTTTGTTTTTACAGTGTAATTCGATTTTAAAGCCGTAAAGTCTCATTTGTCTTAATCCAACTCCTAACACTTCAAGATGCTGTTGTATGGTATGTGTGTGGACAGCTTTATTATCAATATAAATGCTGGTCAATCTTTTTCTTAGTAGTTTGGTCTATGCTTCGTCTACTACCTGCTGTATCGTTGCAGGAGCACCGCACAATCCGAAAGGCATAAATATAAATTGATAATGTCTAGCTAAAGTTGAAAATGTTGTTACAATTTTGATCCAAGAGAATGTTCAGGAAGGCTTTAAAAATATCGATGTCAGAAATCCATTTCTTTCCTTTAAAATGGTAAAATAAATTCTATATAATTGGTATCAGATAGTATAGACATTTGGTAATCTTATTGATCATTCTGAAATCAATGCAAAATTGAAATGATGTAGACTCATTATGGTGTATTTAACCCTACACTACAGAAAACAAATGATTAATAATGGAGTGTTATTCTCGTAGACAGAGGGCACCCTCCTTCTTTTCCTGTCATCGCCACGGTAACGATCGAGGGCAATAATCACTCTCGATCCTATCATTATATGATGTTGTTGTGTCGAATTTATTCTCCCTCTTCTTTAGGGTTTAGGATTTAAGCAATTATTTAGGCCTGCATATGCAAATGCAGCACTCATGTAATGGTTGGTATACTAGGAGGCAAGGTGACGAATAAGGAGAATAGAAAACTTCAATTAATCCAATATTTCCAACCATTGATCAACTTGTCGTTGAACAAATTCTTCTTTGTACTCGTTAGGTCAATATGGTGGGATGCGAATTATTTTATCCGATGTAAGTTCAATATTATGTAAAGTCTTAGGATCAGTTTTGTTCTTTGCAAATAAATCCTTATTATTCCATAATATTTGTCTGAACTTGAGTTTCTCCTTATTTGATGTGCACTTTCATTTACTGCAGAAGCAATACCTGCTTTTCTTAAGAATTCCTGATTTGAAGCATCATTTTTTAATGATCTAAGGTAACTCTAAGCAAACAATGAAACAACAAAGCCAAATATAAAGCCTATAAAGAATTTGATTGCTAATGATTCTTGCAAAATTTGCATTACTTTTAGGAAAACCACAACACTGCTTTTTCTAATTTTATAAATATATCTTTCAAACTCTTCAAATAGACAACAGTAAGCTACTAAAATGTCATCATAAAATAGTAATTCTCAGAAAATAGATGTGAATAAATTTTTTAAAATCTACTAAAGTATGCTGGTGGTGTCAAATGGTAGCCTATGAACTTCTAATAGTCTTCTGATGATATATACTGCCATTATTGTTGCATTCTTATTAGTCTGGAAGAGTTGCTGGTAGGCTTGTCTGTAGTCAATGGGCATTTTGGTACTTGTGCCAAAAGATCTTCAATTTGCAGCAAAAGATATGAGTCAAGTTTAATCACCTGGCAGACAGTTGGTCACAGTAATATTGATATCAATATTAGTGTGACCAGCTGTTTGTCTATTGTCTAGACTCATTCCCCAGACAACATGGTAGCAGGCAGGACACTTAAATGATTTGGACATGGACATAAAACCCAATAACTACCTACCTACTTATCTATCTTTCACATTGCCCAGTCCTTGACAATTGATGGTTTGTCAGTCCCATGCCAGGTTTAGATAACCCCGAGCTAACAAATAACACGGAGCTCTATTACTTAAGAAACTCTAAATGGCTACGTGGGATAGCCGTACCTACACTTCACCTCTCTGGCAGCACCACCCATGGTCATTACTCTGCCTTCAGTGGCCAGCTTCATCCTGTTACCGGCGGATAGACACAATCTGACCAGGAAGGGATAGATTCAACTCTATCCAATAAGGCCTCATCAGCTATCTTTGATCATGCTGCGTATGGTGATCACTAAGGATGATTCCCAATCACTTCCAAAATTCTGTAAATTGATTGGTAATGATTTATCTAATAAACCTATCAGTTTTAATGAGTAATTATAACCAACTGTTTAATTTCCTATGCCCATGTGGGTATCGAGAAAGTGTTGCTAGGCAACACATCCTCTAAAAACAAATTGCGCTTGTGCAATGAGGATTTTCCTTGAGTTAGCGAGATAATTGATTTCTGACACTCACTCTCATCTCGATCCCTTCAGCCAAGAATCAGCTCTAAACCAACCTTCACAATTGCAGATCTTAGAGTTATTCAATTTGCTTCACTATTGAAGAGGATCACCGACTTGCTTCAGCTACAGGTTGGAGAGAGTAATCGCTTTGCTTCATTCAATACTGAAGAAAAGCATCATCATTATTTACAGTAAGCGTAAATCGTGATAATAATTTCATTCACTTGTTCTCTCAACCACGAGGCAAGAGTATTCCGCTTCAAGCTAACAATTCAGCGTGATCGTCCACCATCTTGCATCTTGATTGGGATAGTCCGCACTCATTTCTAGACAAGACAAAGACGGATCGGAATAAGTTTGGGACGTGCAGCCAAGTGTCGACATTGGATCTTTTGGATGTTTCCCCCGTTTTCTAATAATTTCCTTGATTGAAAGGACATCTAGACGGCTTGCAGTGCCAAGCAGGGAGTTTTATTCACAGATTTCATCACTGAAGACATGTTTTCCAGTGACTGATTGCAGTGTTTTTTGTAGGTTTTTGTGAGTCCAAAACTGCCATTTTGGATTCCGTCGTCACATCGAGAGCTTCGATTGTGATTATTTGTGTATTCTTTTCGAATTAAGTTTAAATTAATTACCTTGTTAGTTTATTTATTTATTATGGATTTTGATAATTTAATCTGTTTGTTATGTCTCTGTAATATTAGTTTTTAAGTTTCACACTTAAAAAAATTGTTGATTACAATTTTGCTTATCTTGTTATTAGTCTTAAGTAGTCTATTAAATTGTTTTGTTAATTATTTGCTTAATTATGAGCTCTATTCTTTTTGTTAATCAGGGGAAGTTAACATTTTATTTATTTTGCTAATTAACAATTTATTATCAGACATCTCATATCCTTGATGCCCTATAGTGACCATTGGTCACACAATTATCAATATTAAATATAGAGTAGAATTGGAAAGTTTTACTAGTATTTGCCAATAAAAATTTTAAAATTTAATTTTTATTGGCAGGTTTCACTGGCAAATTCTACAGGCAGAGACTATCTATCTGCTGTTCAGATTTATAGGCTCAGCCGTCAGTCATTAGTATCTACTGAGGTTTCTAACTCACCTTAAGGAGCACGCCATCTGTTAGCTGCAAGCCGAAATCAACAGCCACTGAAAAACTTGGCAGAGCACATCTCTGTCACATATTATCTGAGATAAATGAGATAAAATAAAACTTATCTCTATTTCTGAGAAATAGAGATAAGTTTTCTTTTATCTCATATCTCTGTGAAATGTAAAAATGTATACGGTCTTGTTAAATTAAGTAAATATTCATTATAGTTAGTCTTTCTTCATTTATCCTAGAAAGTAGAAATTACTGGATTACTATAGTCATCATTTATCCAAAAAAGAATGTGAATTTTTCTAAAAACTATATCTGAAATTCCTTTCCTTATTACCCTATCTGACCTACAAGTTGATAAGGCAATGAAATATGCAAGCGACTACAACATATTAACTGTAATAAAAAATAGATTATTTATTTGTGAATTAATATTCATAAAAATTGTTTTCAATTTATAATTTTTTACCAAATTATGCAATTAATTTTCAGACAACTGAGCAACCTTGATTGACCTCAAAAAAGCCTAAGGGTATCTTCATCTGGTCTCATGTGTTTTTTGTAGCATTAATTCTCACGAGACCTGACGAGAATGGCCCAGGTTGAAAGTCGTTGCCTCAGGGGCCTGCAAGGCCTGCCTGTATACCAACTCAACAGATGAGTTAAGTGGCTTAGCGCAACAGCAACTATGGATATGCATTAAGGAAAGAAAAACATTTCAAAAATTAATCAACGAAGTTTAATGCGAAAACATCGGCATTGGAGATGCCTAAAATCATTTTAAAGTGGATTGGATTAATTTGGCTGCTGGGATTAGGTAAGAAAATCATTTGCTCTTACGTGGGTGTCATATGATGATCATTTATATAAAACAAATTAAATTATGTTCCTAATATCTATATATTTGTGGTTTTTAATTTGGTTACTTATTTTTTCAATTGAAATTTTGGAAAATTTAATTGCTGAGATTTATGTTGGATTAGGAATATTTTCCGTGGGTGAAAGTTTGATAAGATTTTCTTAAAGTAATTCTGAAATTAAATTTTGATTTTAATATTAGGTTTATAAATATTTATTAATTGTTATAGTGGTTAATTTGGTTTTGTAAATGTTCCAATATTCCGGTATTAGATAAAAGAAAATTAAATTTTCTTTATAAAAAAATTATTCATTTAATTTTTTTTGTTTTTTTTTTTGTTTTATTAAATGTGCCACTTATTTTTACAGGAAAAGTTTTTGCGCGCTTTATGCATTCATTAGAAAAGCATAATTTTACACCCTAATATTAATTTTGAAAAACCAAAACCAACAATTCAGCTTTAAATTCCAAATGAAAAATATTTACATTTTTAGTCGTCGATAAAAAATTTTCAAATAAAATTTTACAAATGAACGCTACGGTTAAAAATACCACTTATTCAAATAATAAAATCCCAAATGGAATGAATTGTTGACTTTTCTGATGACCTTCGGGATAAATAAGGGAATAACGGAACATAATTAACGCTCCAGAGCGCCCGGTCTGTTCCTTCCCATTCACGACTTAAAAGGATCTTCACCTTAAGGCTAAAATTATAATCACCATTTACGAGTTGACCGTCGATAGTATCAACTAAATTTACCACACCCAATATAACCAGTTGTCCGTGGCATTACAAAAAGTTGCATTTACGATCTTAGTTCGAATTTGTGAAAACATTATAATAATTATTTTAATTATACAATAAATATTCGAAGAAAGAAATAATCACATTTACGTGAATTTCTTCATTTCTTGATTTTTCAAACATAGCGATTATGTTTATTCCCGTTTAGATGACCTAAAATAATAAACATATTCAGCATTGCCTTGGGATACGTTCTGCAATTTACATTCTTCTGCATCACATATCCTGTTCCTGAATATTAATTTATTGATTCATTGCTAAATTTTATTTATTAACAAAATATTTTGAAAGAAACATGTTTAGTATCAAACAAAACTTTAAGGCATATTATTAAACGTTTTTTTTCTATTAAAATAATGTTAACTGGCCTCTATTCAAGTATAACCTACGAAAAAATAAACTTACGAAGCGAGGATTTTTTTACGTCCTCCATCCACGTAAAACTTATAAAAAATGCTTACGAGGTTGTCGGCCTACTTAGAGTTGACCTCGCTCATTCAAAATTTGTCAAAATACCATCGTCTCATCACTGTTTTCGTTAGTATAAATATAATTTACTAACTTTATTTTAAAGATGGAAATAACAGAAACTGTTAATATTTCTGGTGTTATTAGTTTTATTCTGGTTCAATAAAAATATAAAAGAGCGAGCTTTGCTCTTTGAAATTTTTGCTAGGCTAGGGATCTTTAACCTGTGAGTATATTCAACCAAATTCAGACCAATGGCTTTTAACGGAATGCTACTCTTTTTGTTTCTTACCAGAAATTATATTATTTATTTGCTGAAAGGCTAGGTAGGGCTAATGTCGCCAGGGGTTTCTGAAAGGATGGACGTATATGGATTCCAATCGAATACCAATGCTGTACTAGTCATGTTCTCAAACTTATTACCGACTAAATAAAAATAAAATATTTGTACAAATCAAATTGGTAAGCTCCATAAACCGTGGTCTTCGGCTAAGATTAAACTCGCATCATGCGAGCACAGATACATGTGCACAGAGGTCCATAAAAAGGAAAAAGTAATAGAATAATCTACCTGATATAATTACACGAGATTTAATTCAGCCATCGACCGTAGTCGTCGTATTTGAATATCATTTTCATTTTTTACTTTCTCTATCGTTCGTTAATCTGGCAACGCTCGAATGATGTAGAGTTTGAGACTGGGTGGGAGGTGTGCAGTAATTAAAGCAATTAGTTCTTATATTAAATGAATTATAGATGACTGGGCAAAATTACACTTTTTTCCTGTATTCGTAATATCGTAACGTACTATCATTTATCAACTAATTGAAAAGGTTAAATTGTATTTATCATGGCTCATGGGAATATAGTTAATAACTATATTCTCATGAGCCATGGTAAATACAATTTAAACTTTTACTTACCGTAAGCGCTTTCAGAGGATTTCTTATTTACATAAGGGGCCATTCACCGAATATTTAACGCAATAAATAAATTGCGAAATTCCTAGATGTACTTTATTCTGTGAGGGATTTACAAATTGCGCAATACAATTATTTATGATGAAAAAGAAAAAACAGTTTTTTAAAGAAAGTTAGGATGGAGAGATTACATTTGAAATTATGTGTGGTGTAATTTTTTGTGGGGCTACTGTCAGATAGTTTTGAACAATAAATAAATGTTGTGTGTTAGACTTCATAACTTAAATGCTCGAGCTTGGCCGACATTTTTTTGATTTTCCTACATCAAAGCTCTTGGTTTACTGGGGTCATTGACTCATGACCCTCTTGTGGAAAGACACAGCGCAGCTAAACCAACAAGGAAGAAGTAAAAACACGATATTGATTCGATTTAAAGATGGGGAATAAATTTGATTAAAACATACAAATTGAATTATTAAATTCTCTATTGATTGCAGTTTCTGTGATCATGCCAATCTCAATATATTCTGATAGATCTCGACGAGACGGTTGCAACGATTTTATGCAATTTGCCTGTACATGAAATAAGCACAAGCTACGATCTTCAAAGTCGGGATTCCTTGCGGAAGTTGTTAGTCACTTTTTGACCATTTTACCTCATTGCTCCGTAATATCTGCCTCGGTTGCTTAGCAATCAACTATGAAAAATAATATTCAATAGTGAATAAATTATTTTAAATAATTAATATAAAATTAATTAGTGCAGAAATTACTGCAAAAATTAATTATTATTTAATTACTTGAATTATATTAATAAATCTAATATCAAAAATGGTTTTTTAAATAAATGTAATGAAAATAAATTCAAAGCATTATTAATTTAATAAGAAAATTTCATTATAAAAATATTTTTTATTAAAAAATATATTTTAAAATTAATTTATAATTTAAAACAAAGTTGCTGCTGATTACTTTCATAGTGATTGTTACACAACTGAAGACTGAGGCAGATATTATGGTACAATGGGGCAAAATGGTCAAAAAATGACTTATAATTTCCCCAAAAAAGTTCGATTTTGAAAGCTCGTAGCTCGCTTAGCTCATGCAAAACGGAAGGTACGTTGAATTGGCTCGTTAAGATGTACCAAAATATGTTAAGATTGGCATGGTCACAAAAACTGCAATCCAATCTTTTCTTTGGCACTTTCATGCACTGTATTTGAGACTTTTTAATGGAAACTTTTTTTTTGTTGCACTGCGGTCCGGTGTCTAATCTTTACAGGTCTTTTTTCGAATTTTTTACTCGATCATTGTTTATTCTTATTCTTAAATAATTACATTCTTAAATAATTATTTTTTTGTTTTTGGGATACGGAGATAGATTTATGTGTTATGTGACCCCTAGACCCTTCATCTCAGATAACTGAAAATTGATTATAGTATCCTAAAACAAATAACAAAATAAATTTTTTTTCTTGATAGTCAATGCGCAATGTGATGATAACAACTTCACGTGTAGAGATTCCGGCATTTGCATTCCATTGACCGCAGTGAGAGACGGGAAATCGGATTGCCCTGATAATTCGGATGAAGGTAAAGTGCAAGTTTATTTGTTTTGGGGTTGAAGCATTTATTACATTAACTCATACTGTACGATCAATAATGAAAAACAAAGGATATCATTAAGTGTGTATAATTCATCTAAAATTACTTTTTTTAAACAATTGAATTGTGAATGATTCATATATAAAATATCAATATGATTATAATGAGGAGAAACAGGAACAGGAAGTAGTGATTGTGGGTTAAATTCTTTGTAAGATAGTTGCCTTAATCATACGACGTATTTTTCATCTTCTTTCATTCTTTTCTAGCATTTATAATGTTTATAATATTAAAGAGTTTTGCAAATTACGTCGTGATAAATGTGTGTTGGAGTTATTCTGTATATGGTTCACGAGCCACCCTATAAACTTTGACATGTTAACTAGTTTATTCACAGTAATGCTTTTGCCCAAAAATAGTTGTGGCAAGGTCGGCACATAATATTAAACCAAATTAATAAAAACTTGTTGCAGACTGGATTACCCTAAATTTTAACATTCTTTTCCTAGTAGCAAATAGCTTGCGTAGGATTTTTTTTTTTTTTTTTTTTAGTTTAAAGTTTTTAAAAAGTTCCAATTTTCACTAGCGTATAATTACAACCTCCAATTCATATAAAAAGTTATTTAATTTCGCTCAGACAAACAATAGTTTGTTTTTTGTTTTAAAATTTAAATTACTATTTCCTTTTGTTGTCATTGACATTCCATTTTTTAATTCTAGATTTTGTTAAATAATTGTTGTTTCATTGGTCTTTTTAACTTTTTGAATTCCTCTTATTTTAATCAAACATTTGTTATTTTACACTTGCTTACAAAAGTTAATATCTATTTGAACTGTTGAACTAAAATTCATTCACCTTTGTTGCACTCTTAAAACTATTGGTGTAAACTCCTTCAAATGTAAATGAAGAAAAGTACTTTTGGACTGTACAGTCTTAGGTTGTTATAACCTTTACTGTTATGTTTTCATAGCATGTTATTTTACATTTTATTATTAGTGTTCAAGATGTACTTACTACTTATATATCATCAGTTATTTTTATATTATTTTTGTTGCATTTGCAGCCGTTGGTAGTAAGAAACTGCACATTTTGTGGGTAATATAGCAAAAAGTAGCAATACAAAATGATTATCTTAACACCTTGCTGAAGTCAGAACCATATTTATATTCAAGGTTACTATGTTAAGCCGTGCTCAATTTTTAATTTTTTTAATTTTATTATTTCGATACGCCATAACTTTATAAGTAAATGTTTTTTATCTACAAAGGTTGAAAGGCCCATCAGGAAAAAAGTGTCAACGATATTGAGTCTATTGAATCGCCCATCTTCTTATATTTATATTTTTCTTTCACATAATCAAACATTGTCATGTTATTTATAAAATCCCGATCAATATTTAAAATACACAAATTGTCATGCACTTCTCAGACAGAAAAAATTATGTTACCGATGGAGACAAAATTAAATCAGTAGAATTTTCTTGATATTATAGTATTTAATGGTAACTATCTCCATACGATGTTAATCCAATACAATATTTTTGGAATAACATTAATAAGTGTATACTATACTGATTTTATGTTTTTTTCAGATTTTAAATTAACTAGAAAATTAATTTTTTTATACTTGATTTGTGCGTAAAACAATAAGCTACTTTGTTTCCTATAAAAAAAATAATAAAAATTGAAAAATTTTATTCATACTAAAGCTTACAATATGATTGCATCTCCGACAAGATAAATGGTTTTCTAGACGTGGACAAAATAATAGATGCATTCAAAGCTTATTGCCTTTTATGGCTATTGATAAAAGTTGTAAAAGATGCCTTCTTTGTCAGAAATTACGTCATAATATCGTCATCACTTTTAAAAGGCAACCACTAAAAGTTGCATTATAAAAAGTCATAAATTCGGGACTTTCACTTTTCCTTTTATCAGTTTTAAATAGGTATAAATCAAGCACATGTTCACGCTTCTAAAACATTTAATTAAATCAGAAATACCTATTCATTATTCAGAAATCACGGTCTGTACTATGAAACTTATCTGTCTTTTGTGTCGCAAACATGTTCACTATAGTCACAAAAGACTATAATTTTCATCAGATTGGAAAAGAGAAAATAATGTTTTATAAGCGTAATTTAATATATTTTTTGGGTTTAATTTTTCTAATTCACAGACAAAATAAAAAATTGTATATTTTTATAACCTTGTAAAAATATAAAATTATATTTTTATAATGTTATATCATTTTTTCCCGATATTTTACTAACAAAAATAAGCAATAGGTACATGTTCAGTTTTTAATTTAAATGATTAAATATTTTTATCTATTTTAAATTTCATTATTAAATCGTGTTAAGGTCAATGCTAAATTGAGTATTGTTTACATTTTCTATCGCATCGGGTAACGCTTTACCACTGAATTTCTCTTTCCTACTTCCCGATCTTATTGAAGAGAACAATGATAAAACCTTTCCTCAACTTTAATATATACCATACTTGGGCAAATTTTTGAATGTTAATTTTAATTATTTATACAAAAACTTGGGTCATATGGCTTGCAATATTTTAATTGTAAAACTAGAATATATTTTTAAATTTATATTTTAAATTGGATTTAAATATTTCTAAAAATGAAAACTTGCTCGTTGCAATTGTTTTGCTTTTACATAGCGTAAAACCTCCGAGTTTTACATTGCCTACCTGCTTGTCTGGGTGAAAGCCGGACAGATGGTAATAATAAAGCAACATATCCATATCTGGTTCCATCAAG
Organism: Henia vesuviana; assembly: GCA_034696185.1. NCBI lineage: Eukaryota > Metazoa > Arthropoda > Chilopoda > Geophilomorpha > Dignathodontidae > Henia > Henia vesuviana. Next base: position 14,561 of record JAQFZU010000094.1, read on the forward strand.
GTAAGCACTGCAAGTATCAGGTTAAGTCACCTCGTGGCACTCCTTTAAGTTGCGACACAATTTACACATACCTTTAAAAATAAATTAACATAAAATGTATATACAATAAATAATCAGGGCCAGTTTGATACCAAATCTTATCATGGGAATAAAAATTGATGAGTTTTAAATCTTTATTTAATGTTGCACAATGCCCTAATTAAAAAAATATTGCTATAAAAATCTATTTCCTAATTAATTTGGTTAGAGTAATCAGTTCTATTGATGTCATGAAAAAGATGACAAGATTTTTACAACTCCTCATTTAAATATTTTAGAATTTATAAGGTTTCTTTAAATTCACCTTCAAATCGTTTTCCTCAAAGACGTGAAGAAGGAAATGTTATGCTGCGTTGCAGAAAAAAATTATTCACAATTACTAGTTTTCCTTGAAATAAAATTATTTCGTCTTTCACTGACGAGAATACAAAAAATTTGGCCGTGTTTATACGATTTTTAACTGGATTAGGAATTGTTATGAGACTTGGGAAATTTCCATTTATTAAAATAATATTTCTGTTTTTATTTTACCCAAAAATATCTGAATTGAATTAGATTCAAAGTTTTATATTGCAGAAAATGCTAAAAGCAGTGAAAAGGTTTTATTGATATTGGATGAACTTTATTTTGTATAAAAAAGTAAATAAATTGACCGGAATTTTTTTAAGAGTAGTGGTTTGCTAACAAAATAGGACAACCTACTTTGCCATTTAAAGGAAAAAAAATGTTGTGCTGGAAAAAATCAGATTTTTCTTTGATAAATTTGTTTGAATAAGCTTTGTAGACTTTACCTTCACATTTGTTGGAAACCATTTATAAATTTAATTATAAATTAAAATGTATATAAATATTTTGTAACATTTGTATACATTATTAAAAATTGGATTGTATAGTCGTCACTTTAAGATAAATAAATAGTATATTTATTTTGCTTTAAATTGATAAATTTGATTTATTAATAGTTAAATTAATTGTATAAAACGGATTTATTCAAATTTTTTATAAGGTATAGCTCTATTTTTTTCTTACGAGCACATTACCACAACATAATTGTATTCATTGCACAATCTTGTTTAGTTTTGAACTGCAAATGCTTTGAAAAAATAAGGTTATTGAAAAATGTAAATAAACTATGTGGAAGTCACAATAATAATAAAGACATGAAATGATAAAATATATTCAGTTTATTAAAAAAACAACTTTTTTGCATTGCAAATGATGTTGTATGGCAACCTGCCCTGACCAATGCCCAATAACTGAAATTAAATCCTAGAAAAAATTGGTTCACCTCATCGCTTCCGTGGCCTACATTCTTGAGAATACATGGAAATAAGAGAAGGTCATGGACCATCTTTCCTTCTATCCGTCTTTCTTTGCATTCCAAAGCTAATTAGTAATTTTTCCGTGACCCGTGAGGAATTCGTCAGAGTATCATGAAACAGCACTCGTAATATTTCTGTTTTTGCTGATTTGTAATATAAAAAATTTTGTCAGATTTTTCAAGATATCTTTTAGATTAAATGTATTGCGTTGGTTTTGTCATAAATGATTTGTCATTGGAACTAATATTCTAATGGACCAACTATAATAATCAGATTTGAAATTTTAATGTGTTACTCTCACTACGGTTGGCCAAATAAGTGAAATGTAATACGAAAGAAAAGGTACCACAATAACTTCTTTCGTTGTACCTTACACATCTAGAGAAATGCACTAACTATTTCAATGTTCTAACAAATTCTCATTCAATAATCTCATCATCTTCTACAAGTATTATCATTTAATTTCTAACAATAATGCTGAAATGGCTGAGATTCATCAGAAGGACTGGTTTAAATGCAAGATATATATAAAATAAATGCTAAAAGTTCTGACAGGAGGTCATTTTGCCATTTATATGCAAATTTGTAATGGATTTATTAATATAGAGGTTTTCGTTTAACAGTAGAATGATGACAGCATATTGCTTTATATTTGAAAAAAAAAACAATGTTGTTTTTGACAATGTTTCAAATTCTCATGAAAACAGTATAGTCTAAAGTATAATAAAAATGTACAATGACAGCAAGTGATTAAGTCATATCCAGGGATTTTGGAATATCTTATTTTGGAAAATCTTAATTGTTAAAGACTAGCTTTTATTTATTCCTATCGGTACTATGTTTAGGTTAAAAATTAGAGATTGTAAAATCACATTTCAATTATGTCTGCACTCAGAAAATCGATATAATTTATTGTCATCTTGTCAAGGTGTGATGACTGTCCGCACCGTATTGTTACTCGTTTATTGTTGTCTCCCGTATCCCATATGTCGTTCACACTCTGTTACTGTTTTTATAATTATCCTTCTGTGTTGCATTCTCATTATTTTCTGCTTCTCCAATATTCATTATTTGTGTTTAGATTCTAGTCCTTTTGTCCTTTCAGTCCTTTTCTTCTCACATTCTTTCCTCCTTCATCTAGCGAGTGCTCTGTATCTGCAAAAAGTTGGCACATCACAAAACACAAAACTCCTGAATGCAATATAGCAAGGAGAATCAAAGTCACACTCATTAAAGTCTTGTATAAATATAAAGATATAAACAATAATAATAAGTATAATAATAATAATAAGACAAACACTATAAACTAATAATAACAATAATAATAATAAAATAATCACACAATAAGTATTATAGTAATACACAAAACTAATCAGAATTACAACCAAATATTGAATTAATGGCATTAACAAATTGAGATGGTTCTGGATCGCTTATGATAGCAGCAGGAAAAGCAGGATTAGCAAGTCTCTCTCTTGCATGGACTTTTATCTAACGAATTGTTTTTAGCGACAAGAAAACACAGATCGCAAAAATGCAGAAACTGCTAACAATGTACGAGATAAATGTAAAAGTCAGTAAGCAAGGGAGCATTAGGTGTTGACTGTAATAATGCCAATTGATGACTTCAATCATAGTAAAATTATCTTATCTGAGCGGTTCGTATAAATGCTTTTGTAGATACGATGCCTTAGCTAAATGACTAAAATTAACAGGATTCAACTTCGACTTAGTAAAACATTCAGCACAAACTTTCGAAACTTATCTATTCACAGTGTTCAACCACTGTCTGCATTCATACTGTGCATTCTCACTGTGCATTTACAATGTGCATTCACACTGAAGATCAGCCACGACCATCTGCTGCTAATTGATTCGAAATAATATCTTTGAAACAAGTCTTGGAAGCGAGAATTGGAAATTTTGTTATGAAAAGCTTGCATAAGCTGGTGATCATCAGCAATATGTGTAATTGGTGTGAAGAAGAAATTGTAGAGATTCCCAGGAAGGTAGATTGCAGCTAAAAATATGCACAATGTAGATTGAAGAAGGTGATAGTAATTCTATACCTTTTGAAATCACTAAATCTGTTGGTACTTGCCTAATGCGATGTAGACATAATACAACAGCTCTCCTTTTCTCTGTTTGCTGTAAAGCATATATTCATTGGCCTTGTTTATTGACACAGACAAAAAATGGTCCCCGATTGTGTAGTAAATACTTTCCACAGACTTCTTACATCTTGTCTCTATACTCTTAGAAAAAAAGGTATAGAGAGGTACAGAGGTATCCAAATAGTGACATTTATCCACCTTTAGAAGTAGAACTTGGGTCGAAATTGTCACTATTTGGATACCTCTGTACCTCTCTATACCTTTTTTTCTAAGAGTGTACCTTCCAAAAATAATGCCAGTTCAAAAGTCAATGCTGACTGCTGCCAAATTGTAAGATTAAATCCACAGACACATAAATTGTCAGAGGTGCACTGGCAAACTTGGAATCCATCTAATAATAAATCTGCCTGGCGATCATCTGAGATTGCAATATATTCTGCATTTAATCCCAATGCAACTGCAAATCGGAAGATTCATCATACACCGGTAATGGTATTATTTGTCTTCTGGTTCTCAAGGGAATGTTAATGGCTAACATCATTTTTTGATGCATAGCAATTGCTGTTGTCTTACTTTTAGTATAATATCTATATAACGTGTTGCCACAAAGGTGGTTCTATACCTGTTTCTTATAGCTGCACTAATTCTATGCAAGTCTGCCGCATTTGCTGTCTCAAACAAGAATTTAAGTGCTTTGCCTCCAAATTCTAGAACTGCTCTAGGTTTTCAAGAATGTCGTAGCTGGTCAAATGTAACAGCAGCTTTTAACTATTAAAGTTTCTTCAATACGTTTAATTTGTTAAAGCTTGGATAATCACATGAGTCGAATTATTCTGTTGTTGCACTTTATTAACAAATGCTTATAATAATTCCACCTATGATTATAAACCAGCAATTAGTTTAAAGTAGTGGTTAAATACAATTGTCCATCGATCACCAGGAAAAAAATAACAGTAGCATTGTAATGTGCTACTGCAATGAACATTGAACAGAAAAAAGACGAGATTATTACAATATTAGCAATTGTGATATGCGAAAATGTGATACATGATACAAAGTAAAGTAGATTGTGTACTGGTGCTTAAGAAAAATATGACAATCTGTTCATGAAGCAATGCATTGAACATGTGATTATACTGAACTGTTACAGTAAAAGCTAGTGAGAAAGAAAGAAATAAAAAGAAAAAAACAACCATTAACATCCCAGAATTCTATAATTATCCATTGTACTGATGAATAATAAAAAATATGAGAGTAAGAAAACTAATCACTATTGCTATTGGTCACTCCAAAAATATATTGGAGTAATAAAGATGATGTGGTATTACCCATAGATGTTCCGGCACTGGCACCCTATTATGTATTGAATTTGGTATGGTCTCTTGAATGAGTTGTTCCCAATTGCCTTTTTCTTATGTACCAGTTAATAGCAAAAGGTCTGGCAATAGCTCACTAGTGAACACCATAAACTGATTTTTGTGAGGTTGGCTGTGTTCTCTACTGTGGCATCTGATCATTCGCTGATTGTGTAGCAAATAATTGTCCAATGCATTTTGCTTTATTCCTTTTTTAGGAGTAGGTTGGGTGTTAACAATAGCTATCTTAAACTTATTAAAGTGCAGAAGATGCTTGTCTCCACACTTAAAAATATTGGTATGAGTGCTGATTTTGAGTGTAATCAATGACTCAAATTGTGTACAGAAATTTGGTATAAAGTTTCGTTAATTTTGCTGAGATTAGTAATGGTTACAATCCATAAGCACTTTTCTTCATTCAAAAGTGCAGGATTTTAATGAATTTCACGAGATTTCACAGAATTCACATTTATTTTTAAGAATTTTTGAATGAGGTTTCTCGATATTCCATTGGATTCCACGAGATTTTTCAATATTCTACATGATTATTCCACATGTTTCCAGTGGAATCCATAGAACTACGATAGATTCCATAGTTTTATAACATTCCACAGTGTTCCATTAGATTCCATTGGGTTCTACAAGATTCCACAAAACTCCATGAGATTCCACAAGCCTGTATGAAAAAATTTAAAGTTATGTAGTAACAAGCAAAATACTAAAAAAAATTCAATATTAAAAAGTTTAAAATTCAAGTCAAGTGAACATAATTGGCAAGGTCAAGAAAGGTAGTAGGAGAAGGAGGGGGTAGTCTTCAGTATTTTTTTCCAACCGCCAACTAAGGCTGTACATGTTGCTAGATGTACTCAATGGCGCAAGCATAGCATTTATAAGGACCAAACTCATCCTAAATTGTACAAAATAAAATAAAAATTTACACACCTAAAATAGTGTTTGGGTGGTTTATCAAATAAGAACTATACAAAGGAAAGGTTTTGATCATTTGTCAAATTTCGTCCCTTGATCTTAAATAGCTATAAAATTCCAAATAAGAGAAAATTAGTAATTTTAGCATTGGCACAGGCTAATATTCATCTCATAAATATCAGTATTTAAAATTGACTGATCTACAAGTAGTTTATAAATGCAAATAATATTTTTCTACATTATTTATAAAGCAGATCTTGAAATTACAGATATAAATTCAATTGAGTACAAGCATTGAGTATACATAATCAGCAGGGGGGATGGAGGCAAAAAATAAACATTAATTTACTAAATTTAATGTTGTAGTTTCATAAATGCACATTTGGTACTTAAATATTTCAATGCTTCTGCATATTGATCACAATTAATACAAATATATATCACATATCACAATTTATCAACAAAATTGCAAATGATTTAAGACACCTTTAAGAAAGTTTCTTTTATATTGACTTTCTCAACCCCAAGTGGAGAAAAAACAACATTATTCATTTTGCGCCTAGCAGGGATCAAGATTTTTTGTTCATAAGTGTAGATGTTAGTAACCTCATAAAAGGCATTTTTTAAACACCAGAACAATAAATTATGATTAATAAGAATTCTGATCATGCTAACTAAAAACAGGTGTGTTGTTAAAAATATGACTGGCTAAGGTAAAAAGATATATTTATTTATAAAATATTGAATACTATTTATTACTACATAGTTTAGCAAAAGTTATTTAATTTCTAGTTTTCCATTATACTGTATTTTTTCTATTGTAATCTACCTTATTTAATAAAGGAAACAAAAAATTTATTTTGCAGAATCATGCTTAATAGATGAATTTCAATGTCGCTCAAATGGTCAGTGTATACCTATAGAATTCTTTCAAGATGGCAGTGAAGATTGCACTGATGGTTCGGACGAAGGTAAAAAAATCTCACTATTTATACATTTTCCAATTTGCAAATCTACATGACATTTATTATATTTTGCACATTAATTTTGAAAATGTGAAAAATGAATTCCTTTTGTAAGAATTTTAGTTTGCAAATTATCTTCAAGACAATCTTTAAGATGTTAATAACTGATTTCAAGATAATCTTTAAGAAATAATCATTTAAAAAATAATGAGTTTGTCCTACGGGGATCCATTTACTGAATATATTTCAATTAAATTTAATTCATCACAGACTTTATTGGTATTGTTTTAAAGAAAGTTGAAATTATTACAATTGAATTAATAATGATGAATATTGTAATTACTTAATTAAATGATATATTTTCTAATATTTTAATCCTATTTAAAATATTTGAGGCACCCAGTCTTCTAAGACACTAAGCTGTAACTTATCTACCTTATCTATAAATTAGCTTTTCTATGTAGTTCCTCTTTCCTTGTTTAGCAAACTTAAAAACTCCAAACTAACAGTCTCAGTTGGTAATATCATTTTTACCTATCCTTTCCTTGCGACATATTTAGATAGTGCTTATCTGGCAAAAGAAACATGTGGATCTGTGGTTGTATCTGATTACTAATATGTTTTTATTGAATAATTATTGTTATAAAAATCAATATATCCCCGTAGAAGGTAACGTTTATATGTTGTATTAAAATCATAAATATATGCAAATTTTGTAATCAGTAAATTTTTATGATAAATACCTCTGATCTATAATGCTCTGAACTTATTTATTTTTTAATTAAAGTATGTACCAGCGAGCAATACAGCTGTTTATGCGGGTTTCCAAAATGCATTCCAAAATCCAAGTTGAAAGATGGGGTGTATGACTGCGAGGAAGGATCAGATGAAGGTAAAATAGTTCAAATTAGGGATAAAATATATTATTTAAAACATTAAAAAAAATTGCATTTATAGGTGTAGTTATTGACGACTTAACTTCATGCTTATTATTTGATCCACAAAACAGGAGAAAAAGACAGTTATCATCAGGTAAAAAAAAAATTATGATAATAAGCAGTATTTGAAAACCCACCTTATACATACTTTGACATTTAAATTCTATATTTTGTGAAAACTTATTCGAATATATATGACTATTTTAAACATTTAAAAGTAACAAGAATTATATAAACTGTTTACTGTGTAATAATCTAAATAATTATCTGTATGTTTTAAAGGAATTATTTGTACAAAATATGTTTTAAAACAAAAAATTGAGAAATATCTAAAGAAATTCTAAGAAAAATTAAAACAGGTTCTCAAGACCTGTTTTTGCTGCAGAATAATTATTGCTTCAATTTTAACATTCAATTTTTGGTGGTTGTACAAGAAGTATTGGAATTTGTTTACCTTGACAATTTAATTGATTTACGAATAACTGGCTATGTTTTGAATTTCCTTAGTCCGGTAATACAACTTCATCATTTTATAAGTATTTATTTCAAATTATAGTCTAAGCAAAATTGTATGCTGAAATATTTTATAGTATAGAACATGCAAATAGAATTTTCCCAGTAAAAAATCAAAATTCTCTAAAATTTTTGTATAAAACTTAGTTACATGAAGATTGGTCTAATTTATTTCACGCCCAAATAAATCACGCGTAAGAAACAAGTTACTCGCCTACTTCTCTAAAAATATTACATATTTAATATACTTGTACATCACTTTTTTTAAATTTTTGTGCTCCTTTAACACCATAACTGCTCCCATTTCATGATCTTAAAACCTCGTCCAAAATATCTAGGCATTTTTTTGTTACGAATTCATTAGTTAAAATTCATTGGCAGCATTATGGTGTTTCAACATACACTCTAAAATGGAATAGATTTATACCAATGAGGCCTGGCTGACACCTCCTGTAAAGGCATATATCATTTGTTCATATCTGAAAAGGCATGTGCCAGGCATCACCTACATCTTTTTTCTATGAGTGTAGGAACCGTTTATTACCCTTATTAATGAGTCCCTACCATAGGGTTAATGAGATACAACTAAGTAAATTAAAACAAAAAAAAAACTTAGTTATGGCGAAATTGTCAGTGTGGAAATTAATCTATACCAAAATAACTAAAACGGCGTAAAAAGTAATACTTAATTATTCACAGTAAACAGTTTTGTACAGAACAAGAAACATTATCAATACTCGGAATTTTTCAAAAGATTATTAATGCCTGTTAACACAATTGAAAGTTATGGATATTCAACCATTTGGAGTTGTCATCAGTTCTTAAGTCGAGAGATTATTTCATCTACGTACACTACTGTTTAAAATATTCTCTTAGACTTTTACTACTTTTCAGTCATTGGCTTGATTACTTGATCTCAGAACTTCTATATCCATAGTTAATTGCAGAACTGATTGGTAACCCCATTGGCACAATAGTCCTAATTTCAAATTATTAAATCTAACTGATTTAGTTCTGCTTTTTTGAGTTATTTTTCATATTTTTTTTTTCTATTCATCACTTCCATTCCCACGCACTTTACTAAACACAGAAAATACAATCGGACTCACAAGTTCCACTTTACAAACAATTGATACGATGGCAATAGAAAAACAAACTTCGATCGATGAATTGAAAGAACAAGCTACGATTTTTTCTAATTTTTACTCGAGCGAAACGGCAGACGTTGTGTCAAGCAAACGGCCATTTGTAAGGAAAGTAGGAAATATGAAAGATGAATTCAAAAATCACAAAGTGCTCCAAGGAGACACTGTATATCCAGCTTATGTCATTACGTACACTATTGGTGAAAAAAAATCGAAAAAATCGAAAAATATCAAACCAAGTAAAGAGTTGATCCTCGAAAATTTCTTTTCTCAACCACAAGTGTTTTCAATTGACGAGTCGGTGATAGATTTGCCATTGTTTACATCGAATGTTAAATCGGAAAAAACTAAACCTTTAGTCCCGTTACATACCCACACCGTCAGAAGTGGAGAATTAAATGATTTTCCTACGGGTCGAGCCTTGTTCATTCGTCCAACTCCAGCGATAATTCGGGGACATGTCGGCCAAACAAGAAAAATGTCGAAAATTAATTCTGTAACGAGAAAAAGTATTATAAAACATTCGAAAATAATTTTAAAAGGCTTTGTCGACTTCACGACGACCGTTTCTGGGACAGAAATCGTTTTCGTTCCGCAATCGGCAAACAACGCCGAAACAACATTTAAAATAAAACCATCAAAAAGTTTGGTCAAACCCAGTATATTTGAGCTAAACGAAGTCGTCGATGTAATCAAAGACACTAAAGATTACATGCAAAACAAAACAACAACAACAAAAACAACAACAATGGCAATATCAGATGAGGTCATTCACACGTCAGAAGTGAGTGTTTTCGAACTCGAACCCGAAATTTCCGAAGAAAAGTCGGAAATCACTGGAATCCTACTCACAACCAAAGAAATAATTCCAACAATAATAACCCACGAAACAATGGAAACCGTCGATCTGCACCAGAATGTAACAGATTCAGATTTATTTGAAACAATCGATTTTCATAGAAACGTTAATTCCGATTCGAAACCATTTATGTCAATGGTCGACATTGCCGACATGGACCTACTTTTGCCGGAAGACGAGTTTCCATTGGGTATTATTTCGTCGACAACTGGGGAAATCGAAAATAATGGCACAACGACGTTATTCACTACGATCATAATAGGGACTTTCATCGAAGGAAATTACGCACAAGTTATAAAAAGCACCTCAAGTTTACTCCACGTCGTAACTCTAAGCGATTCGAGCTCGCAAACCGAACTTACGACTTACACACACTATACCACGGAGTTGAAAGACGAAATCCCAATCATCGTGACGTCTATCGATACAGTTTCGAATGCAGTAATTGATAATTTAATAGAAATTCAACCTACCCAAACAGCATCAAATGATAATATGGTTTTTACAACATTTACTCATTACATGACAATTACGAGAGGTAATTTTCCGTTCGTGACATCGAGTTTTGATATTGTCCCACTAATCGTACCAAATGGCGCAATGGACAACGTGACGCTCTCGAACGAAACTAATTTCATGACTTTACCGGCATTATCAATAGATTCTCACTCTCTTTTTCCCAATATAATTTCAAGCCAGGAAACAATAACAAATGTAATCCAAGACTCGAATATCGTTGTAAGCGAAGAATCTATTTTAAGTGACATTCCGATTCTTGATACGTTGTTTTTGTCGTACAGCACAATACGCAAAGACAATGTTTCAAATAGCACAAACATAACAACAATTCCGTTGATTTACCAAACGATGACACAAAGGTCGACACCAACAATTGCCGAAACCAAGTTAATCAATTCGAGTTTTGAGACTTTAACACAATTCACTGCAAACCTAAATGCTGATTTCCCATCAGTTTCGTCTTCGATAATAGTCCTTTCGGATCCACTCGACGAATCATCAAAAGCGGAATTACAATATATGACAAATTACGTCACATTTACATATTTCACGACATTTTTTTTACAAGACGGAACAAGCATTGCGAGCCAGGAAATTACTCAATCAGAATTGATTCCTATTTCTAACACTCCGACAAATCCTATGTCGACAATAAATAATTCGCTCGAATCAATGCAAATGGTAACTTACACTTTCTTCACGACGTATATTCAAGACGGCCATTCATTTGTATCGAGCAGCCAGCAATTACTAGCTGTTAATGTAACCGAAAATCAAATGCCAATAACGAGTAGTTCGACAGAAAAGAATATGGAAGTGAGTTTTGCATCGATCGAAAATGACAAGTCTCAAAATTCGATAATGAGTGAAACAATCACGCAAATCAACACTTATTTTACAACATTCTTCCTTGACGGTTCAACATCGCTTGTGAGCAGAGAAGAGACATCAACCAAAATATTATTGAAAACAATGCAAATCGAGCCTTCGATTATCACCAAAGAACCGGATGAAGTCGCACATGTATTGAACGAAAATGACCAAATGTCAATGCTGGAATACAACACTTTCACACAATTCACAACATTTTTTCTCAATGATACTAGTTCCATCACTAGTTCTGTTGTGAGTGTATTGAAATCGACGCTAAGCCCTACTGGAAGAAGTTTAAATTCAATTTCTACCTCCACTAATAATTTCACACTACCATATAGTTCCTCAAATCCCAATTCCGAATCTTCAAACGCTTTTGAGTCACAAGCAATTCAAGCCAATGCTGATGTTATAGATCCTCTCTTTCTATCAGAAATGAGAGAAAATAAATTTGTTCGTAATGTGAACCAATTATCATTGTTTAACTTTACATCCAGTTCTAACTACACCCATTTGCCGGTTTTAGTAAATGAGGTGACAGACAAACCAATCATTAAATACTCTTACTCTTTGACAGATGATGTTCAACCGACTCCTGCATTACGAATGTTGTACACCACATTCACATATTACACAACGTTTTATAGCGGCGAACACACATTGACGTCAACAAGACTTGAAACGAGATCGAGCGTTAAGACTGATACAATCAAACCAAGCGCAACGATTACTTTGGAAAGCAAGAAAAGTGTTTATACGACTTACACCTATTTTACTACGTATATAAACGATGGAGTCACGAGCATTACCAGTAGTGAAACCACGGAAACGAATATCGTCGAAGATTTGAACAGTGAATTAGGGAAATTAGAGTCGACCGGAACTTACCCAATAACTAAGTACACAACATTTACTTATTACACGACATCTTATGAAGGTGACTCATTGATAACTAAAAGTCATGAAGAAGTTAAGTCCTCGGTTTACTTTGATCAGAATAATATTGAGTCAGTAAACACCATAATACCATCGATTATAGATCCGACTGCTATGACAATTTACACAACTTTCACTTATTACACGACATCGTATAAGAATGATAAAATGTTTATTTCGAGTAGGCTCGAAACAAGTTCGACGGTTTTAATTGAACCGCATCGCACAATACTTTCCGCCAATGAATCCACTGAACAAATTTTTCCAATACCCACTACAAATGTCTCTTTGATCTTAACCTCGACAGTAGAAGCACTATTAAGTAACATGAATGTCGAGGAAAAGCTCGTGCCTCCGATTTCAGTTAAATCTATTGAACCAGAAATTACTTTCGTTACATCTACACCTTCTTCTGTTTCGGCACAGAGTTTGTTGGTCAATCTTTACCCAACCGGACTGGTATTGGAAACTTCTGGAAGTATTGTTAACGACAATACAATAACGTTGTTTACGAGTCGTGTGCATGGTACGTACATACAAGGCACTTATGCACAGATAGTCGAAAGCACCACTAGGATAGTTCTTGGGACGGTAACGGCGTCGAATGTAGAGGAAAAGAGTAAATCGACAGTAGACAATATTTACAAGATCGGGTTAGTATCGACGATACCTGGAAGTAGCGAAGTGAATAACCATGTGACGACAATACATGAAACGCAAGTTTTAGGAACATATATTGAAGGCACTTATGCTCAGCTTCTGCAACCGACAACGCGAATTGTGATGGCGACAACTCCTATGAGTATTTTACAGTCTGAAAGCACTTCAACGTTCTCAACACTAACGGCCTCACTCATCAGCACTTCGCCTGTGGAATCAAAAGAATCAGTTTCAACTACGATTAAATCGACAGGTTCAAAGTTCAAATTGACTGTTCGACCTTTCAATTCGAGAGTCAGACCAAATAACTTCTTTAATAAGAAATCGACTACGAGTAGTAACATTCAACCGACTTCAGTTACTAATAACAGTTCTCAGCGAACCAAATCATTAGGAAGAAGTTTAACGACTTTGAAAACATCAGGAGGTAAGAGTTCGTCAAGCTTTCGAGGTTCTTCGCCAGGATTTCGGAGTTCGAGTGGGTATCGAATGTCAAGTTCGAGAAACGGAGGTCGAGGATCGAGTTATCCGTCAAGTAGAACAACAGGAAATAAAGCTTCGGTTTATCCTGGACGTCAAAGTTCTGTGAGGAGTACAAATCGTGCGAGTAGCCCAAAAGTCGGGCCGGTTTCGAGAGGGAAATTTACTTTCAAACCGAGAAATTCAAGATTTAGTAAATCTTTTTCCGGTCCAATCAGCAGCAGCTCTTATGTAACATCATCCGCTTATTACAAACCATCAAGTGAGAGCTCTACAACTACATCTTTAACAGAAAATAGTTTAATTGCACCTTCATTTGAAGTGACACCGATATTGCCGATTCTGGAAGAAGATCTGGAAGATGAAAATGAAGAGTATTCACATAAAGAAACGTCCACAAAATTCATTGTCGACAAACAAGTGACAAAAAACACAGAAAACAAACAGATTGAAGACGAAAATGAAGATTTCCAAGACGATAATGGCAAAAGAAAAGTCTTATTTCGACATTTTAGACCAGGTCAACGACGTCCTTTATTTCCACGCAACCGCTTGAAAAATCAGAAAGAAGTAAAAGGTGATCAGAAAGAATCCGGATCCGAATTACACGAAGTCGAAGCAGCATTAGGCAGAATTTACTCACACAAATTTGCAGAAGAGCAGATTTTCCGTAAGAAACGCTCAGCAAAAAAGCAAAGTGGTGAAGAGAGAAATGAAGATTACGGAATGAAAAAACGGCATCGTTATCGTTACCAAGGACTGAACAGATCGAGATCAGCAACAAAAAATCGTGCGACTTCAAAAAGTCAGTCAGAAACCACGAGAAAAGTGACCAAAAATCGGAATACTTATAACACGAGCCAATCGCCCCCAACTTGGACAACCAAACCCAAGCAACGATTCCAACACAGAAGAATAAAAAGTACTGCAGCGATGCTACCGATGGTCAGTCCGACAATCCAAACTATGCAAGAAAGATCGAGCAAAACGAAAGAAAGGCCGAGAAGCCGTTCGGCATCGTCCAAGCACAACACTCGGGACAAGTTTACCATAAGACCAACAGCGACGAAGAGATCAAGGTTATCTACACGCAACAGATCGAATTACGCTAGAAAAGTTGTAACCACTCGAAGACGAATCGGTCAAGTACGAAATAGTCGTACGAAAAGCACGGTTCAAGATTCATGGGGTTCTGGATCGATGAAACGTAATAAGCAAGTTATTCGCGCATCGCTGATGCCATCAATCATTACTGTAACTCATACAATAAACACAAGTAAAGTCCTTACAGTATTCCACGGAAGGGAGACAGAGTTGCGAACATTACCAACAACATCTTTAAGCAAGCAGACGTTAAGAACAAATGATCTTTCTACCATTAACGAATTGGGCAAAACAAAATTTGTATTAGAATCTGCAGTTGTGACTGATGTATTTAATCCTACCGTAGCACACGTGACGGAAGTAATCATAACGTCGACAATCAAGGCAACAGCGGTAGTGAGTCGTTTGCATGGCGGTGGAAGAGAAACGAAAATGTCAACCGTTACGTTATATGGGTTAGCGACTGTGACTAGTGAGAGCACGCAATTGGTGCAACCACAAGGTACAAATCAATTCGCATCATTATTGTTACCACAATTGCTGTTGAACCAATTTTTCCCCAATCAACAATTGGGTCTTACAACATCATATTACACTCAGGTGAAGACAACGACTGTCCACTCATCATCAATCATACCATTGGTTTTTAACGGGAAAACAAAATATAGTACATTGTTGGAAAGGAAAGTGTATCCGACAACGATAATTATGTCGACGGCAGTACCAGTTCCGATAGCACCTAATTTCCCAGCTATTAATCCTATTTTCCCTTTAATCAATCCGCTTCAATATCAGCTTTTGCAACCGCAAATCCAACAACAACAACAACCGATCGACACAATGTTGCAGCCATCGATAGTGACTGAAAATGTCGATATTTATGAAACGGAACCGGAATTCGATTTTGAAAGCGAAGAAGACTTAGATATTGAAATTGTGCCTCCACCACGACCATCCAAAAGACAAACATCGACAAAGCCGGAACGTTCAACACCAATCATAAGTGTGTTGACATTATATTTATCTGGTGAAAAACCTGGAAAATTTAATTCTGTTATTACAACTGTAACTTTAAATGCAGATGATCAGGACAACGAAAGTGGGCGAGTGAGAAGAGCAGTAACGAAACCTTTGAATATTCTGGAAACAACGCAGTTGCCTAAATTATATGATTTAATCAGTGATGACGAAACATATTATCAGGACATTAGAAATAATCCAAATAGAATTTTACCATCAGCTTTAACAGATTTCACCACATTTGGGTTGCAGAAATACTTAGAAACTGATTCGCTTGACAGTTACAAACTGAGTCAAAGTCAAGTAGAATCAGAAAATGTTGACAACAAAAAAAAGAACGAAAATATCAGCAATAAAAGACTAAAAAGGGCAATCGAAGATGATGAAGATGAGGAAGAAGAAGATGAAGAAGAAGACAATGTCGGAGAAGACGAGAAAACCGATGCAGATGAAAAATTTCGGACTTACACGCAATATTTTACTAAAATTAAAGATGGAAGTCATCGGATAAGCAGTACAGTAGAAACGGTATCGAGAAATCCACCAAAGACCATCAGACCAAGATTGAAGCAAACTATTTCATTAGATTCTCCTTCGTTTCGAACTCGCAGTGTCAAACTCGATGAACCCGAAGCAGAGGAATCGTTAAACACTAAACTGCTGAAAGTGAGGCAAAAAGTATTCCGATCCCGAAGACCAGTGTTGAGAAAACTAGTTAGAGTTAGACCAAAACAACAAATTTCGACAAAAGATTTGGCTTTAGATGTGTCCATTACGAGCACTTCATTGAATCGATTAATACCGAAACCAACCGTCACATTGGATGTTGAAAATGAGGATGAAGAAAGCGAAAGTTTGGAAGACGAAGATGAAGATTATGAAGATAAAATGGAAGATCCTGCAACAAGTTTGACAGTTACAGAAAAAACTTTACTCAGCGAAATTGAAACATCAACAATACCAATACAAGAAAAATTGACAAATACTAAATCGAGAATCAAAGTCATTCGAATTCGACCATCAGCAAAAGTGACAACCTCTGGTTCGAAAAGAGTGACTTTGAGTCGGCGAATTAAAATTCCCATTAGAGACATTGTTGCGAGTAAACCAATCAAATCTAATACCAAAGATGAAATGTTGCAAGAAACCGCAAGTTCTAGAAGTGTAAATTCTCATACGAGACTTTTTCCAACCCACCTAGTACCTCTTACATATTACACAACTTTTACCTACTTTTCAACGCTTATCTCTGATGACATTACGCAAATGAGAAGTCGTGAAGCCGTTACATCACAAGTGACTACACAAGCACTTAATACGAGAGTTGCGAGTGTCATTCAAACGAGCGCTGGCTATAGTATGCAACCTGAAGATGCCCGATTAACTAATTTCGGTACAAGAACTCGAAAAGGTGTGACTACCATTGTAAACATGGGGTCTCGTATACGGGTATCGGATGGTGGTATACTTCCGACTTTACCACTGAGTGACAGTGCAGTCCAGGTGAAAGTCACCAAACGACCAGATGTATCTATTAACGGCCGAGGACACGGTGTTGGACCTGGTGATGCACCACGAACGTATTTAACCATTTACACATACTACTATACGTTTATTGATGACTCACAAACAAAGTTTTCCAGCAGTAAGGCTACGCATAGAGAATTAGCAAGAGGAACTACCCATCCTTTACCCAAAGACTTTCAACGAACTGAAGATTCATACGGACTTTATACGCTGAATGCTGATTCGCCACTCACTAATCTGGGATTCAGAGTACTCGGGGGTACTACGACTTCGGTAAATCTTGGTGATAAAACCATTGTCATGTTTGGTAACATACCAATGTCTACTACAACCGCAAAACCCATAAATTTTGCTACCAGCTCTTTGTCGACAAGACCCATGGGTTCAAGATATAAAGTATTAAAGACAAGGGTTAATCACATTTCACCAATAATTGAGTCTTCCTTTGATTTTCCTTTGGTTGAAGAACCCATTTTAGAATCTGAAATTCATGATCCTGATTTAAACAAAGAAAGTGAATTAGAATTAACACCTTCAATTGAAACCGAAGTAACTCATAATGGAATGCTCAGTTCTGAGACGCAAGAATTGCCTTCGGTGTTGGTGGCAAAACCGACAGCCACAACTTTCAGTAGATTCAGGTACCAAAGCACAAGAAGTACTGCTCAAAAAAGTTCAAGTTACCCATCATCTTTTTCGACATACTCAAGAAGAGGCTATGGATCACGCAAACCTTTTACTAGACTCAGAAGCTCAGTAACAAAATCCTTACCTTCTAATGTAGTTTATGTAACATACACAACGACAACATTGGTACCATTTCTTGGAGGTACCCATACGAGAACCCTGAGTGTGATCACTTCATCGCTAAGGACTCTGGGACCGACAGAACTATCTCAACTAACGGCCAGTTTGTTATCTTCTCAGGAAAACAATACGGAAACTGACTCTACCTCAGTCAGCAGCAAGTCTGATTCCATTGAAGAAACTCTCCAAACAAGCGACCAGGTCTCAACAATGCCGCATTTATCATCAAGGATACACCAATCTTTGTTTTCATCCAATAAATTTCCATTATCCTCAAACACACATCCTTTACAATCATCCTCTAAAAATCCCTCATCCTATTACTCAACCTTAAGCAGACTTACACCATCTTCTGTCCAATCATCTTTTACTGAGTTGCAAACAATTCATACTGTTCTGCAAACTCTTACAAGTACTCATACATATATCATCACTCGCCTTGATGGTAGCAGCCAGTTCGTTTCCAGTAAGGAAGAGACCACAACTGTGATAGTGACCAAAACTTTAACAGAAACTGTGTCTCCAACTTTGTCTCTTTCTTCCACATTTGGTGAGTTATCAACATACGTTTGGTTCCTACCACATTCTGTCTATTCTTTTGGAAGATCAAATAATTGAAAATTACTAATTGACAATTATTATGCACATTTCTAAATTTTTAAATTAACATTAAAAAAAATAAGTCTTATTTGTTACCTGGAATTTCTTATTTGATCTTCTAATTTTAAGTAATTTTCATAATTATTTTCAACATTTGTATATTTTTTAACTTTAAGACCTCTCATCTATCTCTCTTGTGTTTTCTTGCAAATATTTTATAGGCTTTTTGTTATTTTAAAATTTTTTAGATTGTTTTCTTATCTTATTAAACATTACATTTATTCTTATTATAGAATAATTGCATGAAAGTATGATTTGGCAATTAGAATGTTAGGTTCTGAGAGGTTGGATATTTGTAATTCATTTATATGTTTTGCAGTTCCACAATCTGTACTTGTTACATCGAAGCTTCCAGTAAATATATCTGACACAAAGATCAATATTGGTAAGATTCATTATTGTTTTTATTATTATATATGATCAGGATTCATTCACGGTGAATAAAAATCTTAAAATATTCTGGAAATAAAAATTTTGATTTAGAATTTTGAATTTAAAATCTTAATCATTGTAAATATAAGTTTATTTGGATTGATATAAAACTTGAATTGACGATTAGTATATGATAGTGGCACACAGAGGCAGGTAATTTCTATTGCAGCACAGAGTTAATAAAAAAAAGGTTTTATTGTTTATTTTCCTCACTGAATTCCAGAATTATATTGTAAATTCTTCGTTTGGAACAATTGGTAATCGATTAGTAATAGTTTTCCAAAGTTTACTTAAATATCAGAATTTTACACTTTCCAATTGTATTAAGAGTTAAAAGTACTAATTTGCAATATAAATATTTCCAGGTGTTCAAAACACTAGTTTAACTCAAGCGATAACTGAATCATCTCAAGAAAAGAAAGAATTAATGACAAAAGTGATATCTGACAGTATAAAACTATTAATGGTGGGATCACCAAGCTACACATCAGTCGCATTCACAACCACTAATAGTTCCTCGCCTTCAACTACAGCAACTGAGGACTTGAAACCAATGCACCCAATACAACAGCTAACACCATCTATTCCACAAAAAACAGTTTATACAACATTCACTTATTTTACAACTTTTTTCGAAAATGGTAATAGCCGCATTGTGAGCCGCGAAGAAATCTCTTCATCGGTATTAAATCAGATCCTAATACCAGGGGATATACCAATAACTTTAGAAACACCAATGCCAACTTTAACAACAATGCCAGCTTTAACAACTATGCCAGCTTTAACAACAATGCCAACTTCAACAACAACTTCAACTGAAATTTCTGAAGTAGCCCACATGCTGGGATTAACAGAAACTTTATACACGACATATACGTATTTACACGTATTTAAGACAGAAAATACGGTGCATACAATAACAAGCACGAGCACCACCTACAACACACTCATTCATTCATCGATATCAGACCTTCCGTCTAGACTTACGCTATTGGAAACAGAAAAGTCAACTAGTACAAATATTTTCTACAGCACTTCATACGAAGGTGTGAATGAATTCGTAATTTCAACAGAAGAAATTATAACACAGATCATCATAACCAGGGCACCATTTTTAGGGAAATTATCGATAGCACCGACTCCAACTATGACGACAACAACTAACACCGAGATTTCGAAGACGGAAAGTGCAAATTCTGGTATAAATGAGATTTTTAAGACATTTTTGACGACATTTACGTATATTACCACCTTTTTAGAAGGTAGTAACTTAATAACAAGCAGTAATACTGAAATTATTACAAATACTGTCAAACAGTTGATTGAAACTACACCATCAATATCGAGCACTCCTATAACGTCAACGCCTACTCAGATTTTAACATCTATTACACCTGTTGAAGCTTCGACAAAGCCAAGATATAACATTAAAACGTACTTTACAACATTTATGTATTATACAACATATTTGAATGGAAGCACCGCGACTACTGTTAGCAGAGAAGTAATAGAATCGAAAGTAGTAAATGAAGCTATACAACCAACATCGACGTCGACATTGACAGGTTCGAGTGAAATGACAAATAAAACTGAAATTCCAACAAAGTCATCTTTGATAAAAATTGAACCAGTATCGCCATTCGACACTAAAAACACGAAATTTCCAGATGTGATTAGAGTTCGAACATATTTTACAACATTTACATCATATACCACGTTAATAGATGGAAGCAAAACAATAATAAATAGTAACATAGACATTAAATCATCAATAGAAACAATATTTCCAACACGATTCACTTCTACTAAATCATTGGCCACATCATTTCCGTCAACAGTCATTAGTGGTTCAACAATAATTTTTTTCAATGACGTGAAGAATTCAGACGTGAAGCACGAGCCATTAGTGACATCCACTCCCACTAAATCATTGGCCACATCATCTCCAACAACTGTTGTTAGTGGTTCAACAATAATTTTCTTCAATGACGTGAAGAATTCAAACATAAAGCAAGGACCATTAGCAACATCGATTTCTCCCGTTCCAATTTTCACTGCTTTTCCACCATCAATAACAAAAATGACAACAACAATTACAACTACTGCATTTAATGCTTTAACAACATTGCCAATTCCTGCTAATTCCAACTCGCAAGCTGCTTCAGGTAATAATGCTGAAAGTGAAGGTAATATTTTTTTATCTGGTGTTGCTCCGATACTTGGGGGACTTGCAGCAGCATTCCTGTCAAAAGGTGGAATAAATGCAATTAGCAACCGAAATGACACTGATAAAACCCTACAACATCAGATACCACCTCAAATACTACCAGGTGTCTTTGTAACAGCCGCTAATGATCCCATATTTATTCCACTTCAACAACACTCAGAACCTAATGTGATTCCAGCATTTGCACAACCACCATCATTACAAGGCGCACCTGTTCATTCATCATCTAAGCAAATGGACTACATATTGCCATTAGCCCCGATATACCAAGGCAATTTCAAACCTGGTGTAAGAGAAAATGGATTTACGCCAATATACAGTGATCGGACAAATGTCGTAGATGAGCGGGTAATACAATCAAGCATATCAACAGTAACATCAGTTTTTCACGGACAGTCGACATTATTTTTCAATAAATTATCGCACTTAAAACCATCTATATCTACATTCACATTACATGAGAGTGGCAGTGATGATGATTATGTGACTGCTGCTGGTAAATTCCAAGAAAAAATTATCGATGGAAAACTAATGGTACTTGCTTTACACCCAGAAAACAATAACGATAGAGTCGGGTTTCATACGATAAGTTCATCAATAGAGGAAATGATTAGTGCTGGTGCAGAATCAAACGAACAGTCGGTGCTGGCTTTGGCATCTATAAATGATAAGGAAGTTTCTTCGAAAGTGACTACTGTTTTTTCCACTTTTACTTACTTCACTACTCTATTCGACAAAGGTGTAAGTCGGGTTATTTCTAGAGAAGAAACAGTATCAGAGATCTATGACTCTGACAACATTCTGAAATCAAGTTTGGTTTTACATATTGAAAAACCAGCAATTACAATCCAGCAAATTAAACCTACAGTGATTTTGGGCCAACGAGAGCCTACTGAACAAAGAGAGATTCATAAAATTCAAATAAATCGTAACGATATATTTCCAAGAGTAGATAATATGCAACCTGATCATTCTAAACCTTTACAACCCATTCAGAGCTTCCGAGGACCTGGTGGATTCATTCCTCTGTCACCTGGACATTCCTTTCAAATCCCAGCAGAAAATGGAAAATTTATAAATGTTCCTGGAGCCGTCACTCAACAGATTTCCAATATCGAATTTGCACTGCAAACAGCTAAACTTGAAACCAGGGTCATGACATTCACTCACTACACAACTTTCTTTAATAATGGTAGAAAAGTGATTTCGAGCCGAGAAGAAGTTGTTCCAACTGTTATAACTATTTCACCCATATCCACGCAGCAGGCAACAAACACATTGTTTATATCATTAGCAAATGGAGAAAGTCAAGTGTTTCCATCTGTTTTGGGAGTACACCCTTCAAAGACATTGAAACCTATTGATTCAGTGCAATTTAATATTAACAACAATAACAATCAGCAACGGGTGAAAGATACCGTAATGCATAAAGTAGATCATGTAATTAGCACAATTGAGAGTAGTTTAAAAACAAGCACACGTCTCTTAACTTTTACCCACTATTCAACATTTTTCCAAAATGGTAGGCAGGTTGTGTCTTCTCAAGAAGAAATACTAACTCAATTTGTCACGGAAAGCCATTCTTTGGTGGAACCCAATACTGTTTTTGATCCTTCTACACAATTTATCAGTGTTGAACGTAGACCAGTTACAAGTTTTGCCACCGCTCCTGTAGTATCTATTAGAAATGCCAGTAGTGATAATGCTTTTCATAAGATACTTTTATCTATTCAACCGTCTCCATCTTTTATTGTTCAATCACATTTGGACACTATTGATCAGGAATCTTTACTTCATGTGCTAACTTCCGTACATAACATTAATAAAGATAGAGAAAGTATTGACATAACCCAAAGGAAAGATCAAATTCAAGTTCCAATAGCATTTACTTTGACATCATCCACAAGTCCCGAGATAAATAAAGGCAAAGAAGTGCAAACTGCTTTTATAACTTTTACACATTTTACAACACTTTTTCAAAATGGTTCTTCAGTGATATCAAGTAGGGAAGAAATTTTACCAACGAGTTTCGGTGATCAATTCCATATTGATGGACCAGAGATTGTAACAACCAATTTCATGACGAGATTTACGACTTCGACGTTGCTTCCAATTGATACTCTGACTGTATTTACTAATGCAATCACAAGCGTGACTGTTGACAACTTGCCAGTAGATACATCTACTCCATCAGTTGAAATTGAAACATCTGTTAACTTCGCACCAGCTACCATTACTTTAGGGACAGTTGTTTCTTCGTCAGTTCAAGAAGCACCAATCCAAGCTACCTTGCCATTGCATGGATCCATTCCTGAAGTGCGAACTTATTACACTACTTATACTCATTTTACATCGTATTTGAAGCATGGTAGTATGTCTGTAGTATCTATGAAAGAAACAGTTACCAGATTATCAACATTGCCAATATCTGTTTTGAAAGTGAAATCAGATATCGACCTCAAATCAGAAACTGCAACTATTGTTCGACCAAGTCCAGTTCTAACTCCAGATTTATTTGGGTCGAATACAAACAAATCGCAAATATTTAACATCACTACATTCTTTACATCCGGCCAATTACCTAAACCTCACTCTTCTGAGATTATTATTCAGCCTTCTGGAATAATGTTTACACCTTCTAAGGATATTCCACTTCATCACACTACTGTTATTTGGTTTCAGGATCATGCACTAAATGAGCCATTTGAATCCAGAATTCGTATGTCTGGACAGATTTTGAGCAGTGCAATTGTCGGAAATCGTACAGTTCTATTTGTTCTAAATACTGATTTCCAAGGATCAGAGGCAACAATTACAATGGAAAATACTCGGTTGCAGTCAACTCTCATAAATGATCAGGAAACACTGTTTATTCAGCAACCAGCACCCTCATTTTTAGTAACTTCAACAGAGAAAGAAACTGCTTTAAGTCCATCGTTTATAAGTTTTGAAGAAGTAAAAACATCTGTTAAAGTTCATACAAGTGCTAGCATCATTGAACACACCATTGGAATAGAAACTGTGGTTTGGGATACATTGCCTGCATCAATTTCAGAATTAAGTGATTCTGTAGGTATTCTGAGTATCAATAGCAAGCCCATAGATTTGATGGAAAGCATTCATTACTCTGCCAAAGATGAAATAAAAACAACATTGATAGCTTCTGGCGATACTGTAGTGTCTGACACAATGACTGTTTTTGGAAAAGTATTCCCAAGTCCAGACATTGTGTACTCTAATGATGAACAATTGGTGACTAACAAAGGTGTTGTAACAAGATATATCACTTATGTCGATTCCACTGAGAGGACTATAGCTCAAACAACTGCAACATCTATTAATTTAAAACCAACGAACATTATCAACATTAACACATATCCAAAAAGAACCATGGTAATTACTGTACTAGGTGACAAAACAGTTATCAATTACATCAATGCTCAGCAACAACCATTAGATGCTACAGACATGTTGAAGATCTTTGGAACGAAACCAATTGTAGTTCCTAGACCTGCTACAAGCAGAGAGCCACAAGAGTCTAGTGTATTGGTACATGCAGGATTTGGAAATGGATTTGGAGGTCAAAAACCAGAGATGACAACAAGTAAAACAATATCTGAAGCTGATGAAATTGGTTCAAATACAATAGATGGTGAATCTGCAAAAATTAAAGGGAATGGTGATGAAGAACAATGTAATCCAAACTGCAATACCTTACAAGGAGAAATTTGCCGAAAAGTTGGACCTAAAAGTTTCCGTTGCGTTTGTAGAACTGCTTTTTTCCGTCCATCGTTTTCGAATACTTGTAGAGGTAAGCAGAAAAATTATTCTAACAAATTTACAATCTTGCAGTTTCAATTTGACAATTTAGATGTTAAAGTTTAAAAAAAAATCATGTTTTTAACTTTGTTGGCTATACCTAATAAGCTTAAATAAGTCTGTATAATCCATATATTCTCTATATAAAAAAAAATTATAAAATATATGAAAATTTTTTTCATCTAGGAGTAAGAAGTTATGTTGTGAAAGTTCTTTTGGTTTCTGAGGCAAGAAACCCACTGCTTTATTCTACTGCCTATGCCAATAAGAATTCTAGTGATTATGGTCGAGTGTCCAGTAAATCCAAGAAAGGAGTAAGTTGCAGACGTAGTGACTTTTTACTAATTAAAAATTTATTTTAATTTATGAAACTAAAGGTTGATGAAATTTTTGTTACATCAAATGCTATTGGACACAATTATTACAATAGTAAATTGCAAATGATATCTAATGGCCAAGCTGTAGGAGCTCGTCAAGGTTTATTAGCAACTATGATTGTTCAAGTTAACAACAATAGTGCTGTGGATGAAGCCATGCTTCAAAAGGAACTAATTCAGTATATCACAAAGAATGATTATATTCTTGGCAATACAGACTTACAAACAAGTTCATTGACACATGCATTATCAGTAGAAGGTAACTTTTATCATTTTCGATTTGTATTAAGAATCTCAACTATAATTTCATTTTCAATAGATTTTGATGAGTGTTCTGATGATGAATACAATGATTGCTCTTTCAATGCTGTTTGTAAAAATACTATTGGATCATTCACATGCAGTTGCAATAATCATTTCTTAGATGATGACAGCAGATTTCCTGGAAGAATATGCTTAGGTAAGAAATCATTTCTATTGGAACATAATGATTTTGGTGATGTGATAATCATTGAGCAGTGTTATAAGTGCATAAAACCTTAATTGTAATTCCTTTTTTATATATTATGTGAAAAGCTTGCTACATCCATGTAAATTGCTTTTTTATTGGCTATTTTTTAATTCTGGCAAAAATTTAATATGGCTGCAATATATGAATAAAATTTATATATTTATATTCATAGCAATAAAAACACTGTAGATTGCATATAATAAATTTGCTTTGCAGAAGCAACATCAACATGTGATTTCTGTTCCTACCATGGAATTTGTGTGCAAGGAAAAGATGGCCATCGATACTGCAAATGCGATGAATGGTACCTTGGTAAAAACTGTCAAGTAAATGGCTATGGTAAGTAAAGTTGATGAATAATAAAATTTTATTTTAAACATTATAACTTTTTTTTATTTTTTAGCATTGGCAATAATTTTGCCAATTATTATTGGATTGTTACTGATTGCTATATTGCTATGGCTTTGTTGCTGTTGTCGCAAAGGACGTTGTTGTGTAGCTGGTAGTTGTTGCGATTGCTGCGAGCCTCGGATAAGAACCAGAACAGCTGCTAGAGTAAATACTGGAGGTGTATTTCCTAATCTGAATAGTGGGGTTGCTGAATCAGGAGGCACACTTGATAAAGCAGCAATGATTGCAGGAGATACATCGAGTGAGAGTAGCGGAGAGCAAAGCCGATTGGCGCATATTGCTGACATGTTTGGAGTAAAATTTTTTATAAAAATTTATCACTTTTATTTCTAATAAGATAATTAATCAATTTTGTTGAAATTTAGGGAGGTGGCACACATAAAAGCAGTAAAAGTGCATCAAGTTATGAAAACGGAAGTTTATCTGCTCTGGTAACTGAACCACCAGTGCTTATACCTCGTGCCAAACATCAAAGACAGAAACAAGTACATATGATAATAATATTTATAATTTTAGCAAATCTAATAATTGTATATTTTTACCTTAATATTATAGCATTTATCAGGTTCAATGGAGAATATCATAACCCGACAAGAATTTACAGATTTTATGGGAGCAGAAAATAAACTTATGTCTATTTTGGATGGAGATGCAACTCATGTACTGAAACAAAATGTGCATTTCTAATTTGTTTCATAGATTAATTCTAAATAATTGATTAGGAAAGAAAAATGGCGATTAAGAAAGAAAGGAGCTCATTTGCCACTTTACCATCTGCAATGTCATCAGCGAAAACAAATGTTTCAAGTGTAACCTATGATGGAAAGAAAAGCAGCTCACAAGAAAAAGGATTACGAACTGAAAAGGAGAGGTTGTCATCAGATAGGTTATCATCAGATAGGTTATCATCAGCTAACAACATCAAAGCAAAATCTGGTTATACAAAATTTTCATCTTCAGCTTCAGCTTCCAAAGGTGTGCACTGAGTAAATTCTACAGCAAATATTAAATAACAACATTGGCCAATATATTGTAGTTGTAATATATAGTGGCGGCTTATATATTATATACAGTGAAGCAGGTCTGTACTGTAGATCCAGGCCGATCACAGATGGGGCCGGATATAGGCCCAGCAAAAGGGGGAATAGGCTGGGGCGGATTATCTAATATGCGCAACAAAGCGCAAGCCACGGATTCCGCATTTCAAATCGATCACTCATATACTAACTTTCCCTATTAAAATTGTAATCTTAATATAACTTTTGCAATTTACTAGTAAAAATATTTACTTTAAACGGAAAATTAATACAGAATCCAATTCTGCAATTAGTTTTAACAAGATATCTTAGTAGCAAAGTCTATACTCGAGCATTTAAATACGAAGTAAGAAAACGTTTGGATAGAGGGTGAAGATGTGTGGCTCTCACTTGAGTTATATTATTGGTTATTGTTTTTTGTTATTAATTCAAATTGTATTTATTATTTCGTCAAATCTACGATGAAAGAGCTATCGAATGGTATATAATTCAAGGGGTCACGGGTTGTTGTATTCGCTGGCAAACTGTCACAAAAAAAACCTTTGGATCTATTATATAGATCAAAATGGTCAGAATGGCTTATTTTTTACCATCTTGACAAACAATTTTGACAATTTTTTTTTCTGCAAAATACGCAGAATTTCTGAGAAATATTTTTACTTTTGATCACGTTAGGTGGGCGGGGGAAGCCAAACTCAAACTGCGTGGCCCAACTCTGACCAAAAGCTAGCACTGGTTAAATATTACACCTTTTTTGAAAAATAGAGAAATAATTATTCCAAAGTTCTTTAAAATAGAGCTAGATAAAATGAATAGTTAAATACTTATGAGCAATAATTTTTGAAATATTGTTTTAAATTCATGCTAAAAAGTTGTAACATTATTTTTAAGATAATTCTTAGTAAAAATAACCAGTTCTCTTTTTTCCAGTAGCTGCTAATTCTTCAAATATTACAAATGCTGCTCTTGCATCTGAAATCCTGTCACAAAATATTGGTTCTAAGGCCTCTAAGGAAAAACATGAAGTAACAGGAATTAGAAGAGGTGTTGCATTAAATTCGAATTATTTTGATTCGAGAGAATTAATGCAGGAAAAGGAATCTACGTTTTCACAGGACAATACAAGCAGTAGGCCAACAGCTACATATTCTTCAAATCGTGATGCAGCTGATTTTGATAATTTCTGTTCACGTTTTGAAACTGGCAGTACTAGCCAATTTGGCAATGCGTAAATAGAATTGTTCTAATAAAAAACAAAAAACTATAATTTTCTATTTTTACAGTACAACCATGTCAATGACACGTTCATTTGATGAAACAATAATACATCCTGAGAGAAGAGGTGCAGAAAGTTACTATTCAAGCTCGAAAGATCAATCCATGAGGTTTTTCAGAGAGGTATGTTTTTGACCAAACAATTCAAGTTATGTAATGGAATTGAAATATTACAATACATTATTCAGGAGCCTTGTCACCCTGATATGGACGAAACAGCAGATGAGTCTATTATAACAATGCGGAATAACCAACTATTATATGAAGTAAGTTTAAATTAAAAATCTTTGAATTTGAAGTAACTATGTACATTAAACCAATTATAGCATGATAGTGATGCTAGTGGATCAAGTAATCCATCGGCTATTTTTTCCAAAGTTGATAGAAGAGGAGATGGAAACAATAAATATGAAAGTTCATATTACAAATATGAATCCAAAACATATATCAACACGTAATAACAACAGTTGTTTATCTGAAAAATCAACGATTGCAGTTAGATTTATTAATTATATTTGAATGTTTTTCTATAAAATAAAGCCATAATAGTTATTAATTATTTTATGAGCATCTTTCAAAGATCAAATTACTTTCTGTGTACAGTAACATTGCGCTACAATTAGCGAAATATGTGTATATAACTAAATTACCGTAGTATTCTTAATTTTTTTGAATTGATTGTTTGCTAATTTGTTAGGATTTTGCTGCGTTGAAATATCACTTCTAATATTTTATTAGTCATGATCGTTTTAGTTATAAAATTTGATAGCACTGATATAATTTGCTAGTTGACTTTGCATATTCCTAGTAATGCAAAAACTTTAGAAATGGAATTGTGATGTTAGAAAATATTTTTTGAAAATGACTGATGCAGACAATTTTTTTCTTAATTATGAGTAAATTGCTGTATTAAAATGTTTATTGAAATTTAAAGTGCCTTTGTGCCAAATACATTTAATATTGTAATAAGTGAGACACGTTAGTAATCAACAATTAAAAAAGTTTTGATATTTTATAAATAGTAATGAATTGCAAATGGGCAATTACTAATCTTATTTCCCATTTGTTTTAACTGGTATGAAATTTAATTGTGGTAATTACACAAGTTTAACAATTTAATTTTTATAATTACAGTATTGGGAAACAGTAATTAAATCCAAATTAACAACATATATTATTTAATTGTTTTGTAGTAATAAATTAATTATTTCTTCATTTTGTAATATACTTTGTGATTTTTGACTAAATAGTTTGATAAAATAGCTTTTTTAAACTTTTTAAATCCATTTTGTGCAGTTCTTTTGTTCTTCATTTTTGAATCATTTATTACTTGATTTATTACTGAAAATCAATAATCCCAAAAATATTAAGCAAAATGTATTTATAGAAATAATTGGTTTTGATTACACTATTATATTTTCGGAATATTATACGAATTTCCAACGAGAATAATAATAAAGCTACTAACTTGTCTTTTTCAAAATGTGTCAATATTACTGGGCTGCAATTTTTAGATTCGTAATTGATAAAACAAATCTTCCTACAAGTCTAAACTCCGACTACTCAAACTACATGATAGAATGCCAATAAATTTCACCTTAATGTATATTTAACGATATTCTGCCATATCCTGAAAGTATAATCAAAATGGCAAACCTACTTTTAATATTTTTCAAAATTTTTAAAACTTTAGAAGTACAACTTTCCACATGGAACATAAATGCATTGCTATGTATTTTGAATATATGTATTTCTCTATATCTGAAATGTATTTGAGTATAGTTAATGTATTGCCACATGTGTATAGAATGTATTGCAAAAATACATTTATAACATAAGTGTGCCAATTCTTGTACTATCGTGATTCTATCCCAAGTCACGATAATGTGACGCAATTTTTTGCGACTTTTAAAAAAGAAAACAAATTACAAGCTCATTTTGCTCTCTCATTTTCGTAAAAAAATTGCACTAGTTGCCTGAAGGCAGAGGAATTCTCACATCTGCATTTTTCTCTCCTCTTCATTCTTCCCAACAGTTCTTTATTTAAATCGGCCAATGGCAAATGTGTTTTTGCTCGATTACCTTGATTTGGCCACCACGGCTTAGAGACCGGATGGTGATGCATCTTGTTTTAAAGCACAACTACACTTGAAAAAATATTTGTCTCATACGACACACCTTTTGAATTTCCATTGTCTTTTTATACTTTTTTAGGTGTAAAATGTCTCAATATATCCTGTTACACCCCTCATTTCTTAGAGTGTACTTACTATCTTGTACTTGATTCAGTCATGGAAGATTTCTCAATACCTTAAAAATCAGGTCATTGCCACTGCAACTGGAGTGACCAAAGGCAATAATATTCACAATCTTGTTAAGAACTATGGGTTGGTCAGTTGGTTTTTCTTGCTTGTGACTAAGCAAGGTAATCCCTAAACAATAGCAGGCATTCACCTGAGATGTCTGGACTACTGAGAAGGAGATACTACAGACCCACTATCTCTAAGTGCTTCAAATTTAAACAAATAAATAAGTACATTATTGGTTAAATAAATCACTGACCGCCAATCTTAACTAGCAACTCTCTTGAAATACATTTGATATTGTTAAACTTAAAGCCTAAAAATGAACTTTTTGAAGCATTGTGTGAAAAAAGAGCATTTTTAGGCTGGTCTAACAATATCAAATATATTGTTGGGTATTCGTCTTAACCCGATTAACCTGTCTTTTGTTTTGGTTGTCTTTCTCTTCACGTCGTTTCTCTCCTTGTTTAAGAATGAATGCTTCGATTAAATATTAACAAAACTAACTATTTATTTCTAACTACTATATGATTAATTAAACTAACAGAACGGGAATGAAGATTTGTAATAAAATGTAATGTTTTGCGCTCTTTTCTTCTCTTTTATATCCTCTTCCTCCAATGACGTAATTATGCCATGTGACCTCTTCGCCTTAAACCATCTCCTGATAGTTTCTGCTTTTCATCCCATTAATCTTCGTTGTTATCCATTTTCTTTGTTTCTACTAATACAATTAAACATATTAACAGATTAAACAAATTAATAATTGAAAAGCAACACATCAGAAATTCCCCCCTTAATTTCCTTAATCTGTAACAACATTGATTATATTTAATAAACTCACATCCCATTTCAACTTGTGGTGTCTAATATTAATATTATGTTAATGGTCTTACGCCGACCTGCCTGGATGTCGTTGGAGATTTACGTCAGAGATCGAGAGGGATGACCCTATCTCCAAGATGGCAGACGATGCGTTTTGATCGTCAACTTTAAGACGTTGATCGCTCTCTTCTCCCACTCGTTTATGGCGAGAGAGAGCAAATTAATACGATATCACGATTCACACTTACTGTGAATGATGACTAGTTGGCTTTTCTTTCAATAGTTGATTGAAGAAAAACGCAATGATTCCCAAATCTTCAATGGTAAGAGCAATGTTTGCAGGTTGTTTTTCGATCGAAGATCCAGATGAGAGTGACAATCAGAAGCCAATTTTTCAGCTACTCGAGGAAGATCTTCACTACGCATGCGTAGATCGTTGTTAAAGGAAATATTGCCCAGCAACACCCTTTCCCTGCCCTAAGCAAAGCAAGAAATCACACCAACGGTTAGAATCGGCTATTAAAGATGGTTGACTCCTTAAAATAAATTTATTATTATTGTAATATGCTGCATTTGCATATGCAGGCCTAAATAACTGCCTAAATCTTAAACCCTAAAGAAGAAGGAGAATAAATTCGACACAACTACATCGTATAATGATGGGATCGAGAGTGATTATTGCCCTCGATCGTTACCGTGGCGATGGCAGGAAAAGACGGAGGGTGCCCTCTGTCTACGAGAATAACACTCCATTATTAATCATTTGTTTTCTGTGGTGTAGGGTTAAATACACCACAGTACTCCACCTCTCTTTTGCCTATCTTATGAACTACCCCTAATAATAACTCGTCGGCAGGGATGAAACCCTCCAGCTCCAAAAACCTGTATCGCCACGACCTTTCTTTATTTTCATACTACATCGTAATTTTGTTCTATATGTACTGAGTCACAATATTTTTCAAATGATTATTACCAATACGGGTCACAAAAGATTGTTCATTTAACACACCTTAAATTTAGACTTCTCTGGCCACATGCTGGTCTCTTATGTGTTACCCCCATTTCTTCCTGTGAGGGGTGT
This sequence comes from Henia vesuviana, assembly GCA_034696185.1. Lineage (NCBI taxonomy): Eukaryota > Metazoa > Arthropoda > Chilopoda > Geophilomorpha > Dignathodontidae > Henia > Henia vesuviana. The sequence continues at coordinate 47,622 of JAQFZU010000094.1, forward strand.
CATGAACGTATCTACTTGTTTTTGATACTTCACCACGCTTGGTCTTGTTGGGTGATAATTTTGATCCCCTTTACGCTCCTCTCCGCGAACTTGTTGTGGGGAAGAGGACTCACATATAACTGGTCTCCTACACTGCCTAATCGGATTTTTCCTAGGTAATATATTGGGGTCCATGGCTCGTGCTTGCTTCACCAGACTATAAAGCTTCCTCTGACCCGGGGAAAGGTATCTTTGTGCTTGGGTTGCCTCGCGTCCAACCGGGGTCTCATGGGTGCCGTGACCACGTGGAGCGGGCACAGGTAGTTCCGCCGTTACCACTAACCCTGGCGTGCCAACATTCGGACACACCACGGGTTCCTGCGGTGCCCTCTTTCCATATATTTTTGAATACCCGTTGGGACATAATTGAAAATTTTGTACCCGTGTCAAGATTATTAGGAATCCTTCTTCCATTGAGTCATAATTGTGTGGAGAATGGCGGGTTTTCCGCGAGGGTGGAATACCACAGATATTCCTGTTCATAATCCTCCTCCGGCCCTCCAGTGTCCTTGACTACCTGGGAGACCGGAGTGGATCTTTGCCTCCACTGGGGATGTGGACCCCTTATGCCCCGTGGAGCGGGTGCACAAGTACCTTCACTCCTGGGCTCCGTCCAGCTAAAATATGGGAGGCGTCCCCTGCTATAACTCCCATAGCCGGGTCTCATAGTTCTCCGTAATGCCCTTGACTGTCCATATGGGCCATTTCCCCTTCCCGAAAAGTTGTAAAAAAGGGGGAATGGGGCACGGCAGTCTCTGGCAAAATGGCCAGGTTTGTCACATTGCCAACACGTACCCCGCGGGCACTGAGAAACAAAATTCTGTCTTGTGCCCTGGAACTGTCTCGTCCGGAAATTTCTAAAAGACCTCCCGTTACCCCTGTTACCTACATATTGTATGGTCCCATCCACCCGCGCAGATTGGCCTGCCACTATGGTGCGGAGGTTCTCTTGTGTTGCTTCCGCAGCTCGCACTATCTGAATGGCCATATTTAACGTTAGAGCATCCTGTTGTAGTAACCTCGAAACTATTGATTTATAGCCGACACCGGCAATAAATTTGTCTAGGACCATTTTGTCTGCCATGTCCTTCCCCCCGAACTCACATTTCTCTGCTAAACCTCTAATCGCTGCAACAAAATCTGAAATGTTCTCCCCTATTTCTCAACTGCAACCTAACCACTACTGGCCTCACGGGCGGTTCATAATGATTTTTAATCAATGATAGTAAACGGTCATAGGTAAGATTGTCCACATCCTCAGGTATGGCTAAATTGTATAGTAAAGAGAATGTATCCTCCCCTACTGCCGACAGAAACAGCAACTTCATCATATCGGGATCTGTTGTAGCTCCACATAACTTCGCCTGGTTCCTAAATCTATGGAGCCATAAGGCCCATTCCTTTGCATTTTTACCCTTAAAAGGCCCTATTTGTGCCAGCACCTGATAGGGATTGGTTCCACTGGGACCTGGTGCAGATGCTGTAACTTTATTCGGAGAGATGGCCATTATCACTATATCAATATGTTATAATAATTATAAAATGGGAGGTTTTCCCTCTCGGAAACTAATTGTACCACTAATAATTGTGTATGTTTTATACTGAGGTCCCAAATGACCTTAATGTACCTAGGAGCCCCGTTCAGCAACCGGTATGTCGAGGCCATGTACTTATTGACTTACCTTATCTAGGAGGGACACCACCTCGTCCCCTTATAAAGACCCTCCAAAAAAAATTCTATAAATATTTTATATAGTATCGAGTCACAATTTATTATCAGTTATAAATAATCTTGATGTTGTTTATTCTTTCTCTTGTGGGCCTAATAATATGGCTTCTCTGCAATGTATAATCCTCTTCTATACATAGGCTTGTGAAGGGGTGTTCCATGTTAATTCCTAAAACCTGTTACTCTTTAATACTTGAGTGAGGCAAAAAAAAGTATTAATAGAAAGAAATCATTAAATGGCAAAAGAAAAAAAAAGAAAAAAAAGAAAAAAAACAATAAAAAAAATCTATTCTACACTCTCTCGATCCATTTCTATATATCATTTAATATACACATGTGGGGCAAAGAAAAAAAGAAAGGGGAGACAAAAAAAAAATAAGAAAAAGAAAAAGGCATAAAAAAGTGTTATGCAGTATAAAGAAAGAAAAGGAAAGGAAGAAAAAGGTATTGTGTACCTTCTCTCTTAATTCTTAATTTTTCCTTAATTCTACTCACTTTATCTTATCCCATAAAGTATTATAAAAAGAGTAACCTATTCACCAGACCGGCCAGAGAAGTCTCGTGTCCCTGTTCGGGCACCATTGCTGCATTTGCATATGCAGGCCTAAATAACTGCCTAAATCTTAAACCCTAAAGAAGAAGGAGAATAAATTCGACACAACTACATCGTATAATGATGGGATCGAGAGTGATTATTGCCCTCGATCGTTACCGTGGCGATGGCAGGAAAAGACGGAGGGTGCCCTCTGTCTACGAGAATAACACTCCATTATTAATCATTTGTTTTCTGTGGTGTAGGGTTAAATACACCACAACATACAAAGGTGAAATGGTTGGGTATCATCCCTAATGATCACCACAAACCTTTCTCCAACCAACAACTTATTTTAAATGTCTACTTGTTGTGATTCACTTGGAGTATCAACCACCTGCAATTTTCCCTCCTGAACTTGCAACTTTATATAATGGTTCTTCCTGTTCATGTATTTTGTCTTTGCTTTCCTCACTTCCTTCTTCATCAAAAAAACATTATGTAAACTATCCATATACAGGCTTAATTTCTTTCCTTTCTTTATAATTCCTATTCCTTCCATCAAATCCCTTGTCCACAACAGTTCTTTTATACCATCTGCAACAGCATCCAGCTAACTTTCTGTTGAGCTCTCTCCTATGAAGAGTTGCTTCCTACACCTCCAATTTATAATTGATTTTCCATCTTTGCCTGTATAACCTGAAAAGCCTCTAGAATCTAGTGTAACATTTTAACTAACTAAACTATAACTTGTTGTTCCCTTTAGATACCTCATTATCCTTTTTGCCGCCTTCAAATGTATTTTTTTCAGTTCTTTATTGTATTGTGACAAGTCACCACAAGGGCTATGTCTGGCCTTGTGTTAACCACCAAATATACCAGCTTTCTGATATATTCCTGAAAAATCTGGGACTACACTTCTTCACTTTTCTTTAACACTTCATTCAAATTCTGACCATTTAGCCTGGTTCTCACTGCTGTTTTCACCAAGCAGTAATGCAATGCAATGTCAAAACACATTGCATTGTGGGATTAAACGTCATGCAATGCAAGAGATGTTCTACTTCAAAATAAATTTGAAGTAGCGTCTACCCAAGGCAGAGTTTCTCTGTCTAACCAATCACAGGTCACGTTAAATCTCGTGAGAAATCACGAGAAAATGCTTAATTTTGTGGCCTCCATGTTGGTCCTTGTTGCATATTGCATACATTTGAAATTGAAAAAGTGTAATTATTTTAAATCATCACGGAATTTATTTCCGAAATCCAAATCACTGCAGATTGTGACCGATGTGAATGATGTCTCTCGTGTCGACGATCTTCAGCAAAGCGACCCTTGATCATAAGACAAAACTTCAATGGTCAAGATGGCGATCGTATGCAAATTAGGGACGTTGGAGAGGCGATCCACACTCGGAACTATTGTGGGATAAGTATCTATTGTTAATTTAAACACTCACGCTTTGTGCAATCCATATTCGTAGTTGTTGCAATAAAAGTCTTTCAATTTGTGAAAACAAAGTTAATTTGAATTTACATTACAACACTAAAACTACATGGCTACTCTAATAAAACAATAAGGGGGAGATGAAGACGTCTCGTGATTGATCAGAAACAATGACCCATATGACATCATCAAAACAAATTGAACTAAAGTTCCAGTTATAGTGAATTTTCCCTAAAGGAAAATTTCCTGGAGAATACAACTTTATTTAAGTTAAACAGAATAATCACTTTACAATAATCTTTACAATAATGAACTACAATTACCCCCTCAGGTGGGTAATTACCTCAGTGAGCGACGAGTATCGATACGCCGGCAGTATCGACACACAAACACAATACTGAGCACTAAATAAAATCCAATAAAACACTAAATCAATAAAACAAAATATTAACACTGAATATCAATCATTAACACTTATTCCTACTAAAGATGAATATCACCCGGGCCCTGGATGATACGCATGCTTCCTCGGAAGGTGTCAATCGATATTGTACTAATTGAATTGATAACAATTAATAATACATAAAATAATAGGATGGTACAATAAATACACTAACAATGAATAATAATGAAATCAAATACAATATAGTAAATAATATTTCTGACATTTTGCAAATAATAACAAAATAGTTTTGACGAATTACTATTATATCAAATGAGAATTCTCAAGTTAATGACCTTCAAAAAGTAAGTATTGAATTGTACTTAACTAATATCAAATTAATAATGTTTTTTATTAGTAATGTAATTAATAATTAATTAATTAATAATGGAAAATTAATAATATAATTAATAATTAATTAATTAATAATGGAAAATTAATAATATAATTAATAATTAATTAATCAATAATAGCAAATTAATAATGTAATTAATTAATAATGTAATTAATAATGTAATTAATTAATAATGTAATTAATAATGGAAAATTAATAATATAATTAATAATGGCATATTAATAATATAATTAATAATGATCAATGCTCTTGATTCCTATGGGTTGTTGTTTGTTGTAATGCGAACCCCAGTGAGAACATGAATACCTTACTTTTGCTTTGCATTGCACCACCTTGCATTGCTTAGCAATATTTTACTTCTCAATGAGAACCAGGCATATTGGGCTTTCCATTGTATTGCAATTTTCCAAACCAAACTGCTTTAACATTTTTTCAATGTATTTTCCTGGACTTAAAAACAACCTTTTCTTTTTTCTACTTACTTCTACACCTAATATGTAACTTAATTCTCTCATTTTTTTCCACTTAACTGTTTGTTTAAATTTTCCAATTTCTTTCACTTTCTAAATCTAAGTTATTTGATACTGTCATGATATCCGCATATTGTGATGGTGATTTTTCTTAATGTCAAATTTATCATTTAGAATCACTAAAACCCGGTAAATAAAAAAATATCTGACCATTTTTCTCTCAAATCATTAACAATTTATTAAAGGTAATAAAGTTATAACACAATTAATTACACCTAAACAATTAACAAGGTAACAAAGCTATTCCCATTACTACTAATTATAACTAACATTAATATACTTATCAGGTTCATATTACCATAACTAAATATTATTAGAAACAGGATTGAGTCATCAAAAAACTCTAAACAAAACTAAACTAACCAACTAATCAAAATATACAGATTAGAATTGAATTATGGTACGCGAACACTTACAGAACTAATACTTAATCAAAAGCGGTAAAACTACTTATCTAAACACGCATCGGGAGTTTGTGCTGAACACAAGGTCGGATATAAAGGTTTTCAGTCTTTGGAGCAAGTGACTGGATTTAGATAATGTAATTTCATTGGGTGCATTCAACAATTTTTAGATTTTTTTAAAATCCGATTTTCTGGATTTTTAAGATCAGATTTTGTGATGGATCTTCCCCCCAAATTCTCAGGCAATGCCGTGTGAATCATTTGCTTCTCCCTCTATTACTCGTGCTTTCCGTCTCTTCGCTTACACTTGTACATTAACTACACATTTGTTTCAAACAAACAAATATAACAAACTTTAATACTAACTGGTTACATGCTATACAATAGAATAATGAATATGAGATATAAATATTTGAAAATGCCGTTTCCCTCTTTGTCTCCTTGCTATTTATACTCTTTGTCACTCCTCCTCTTTCTTCTGATTAGTTTTTCGCTCCTTCATCATTTCCACTTGTTGATTACATTCGTAACTGATAATTATAAATAACAAAACTTCTTACATCACAGATTTTGTCAATAGCCGCATTCAATTTCAAATAGATTATCTAAATTGGATTTTGTCCGATTTTTAGAAATCTACAAAATCGATTTTGACTTTGAGCAGATAAGATTTCATGAAATCTAATCTAAAGTGGAGCATGCTCAGTTCACTAGT